>JABFPN010000097.1:0-74638 GCA_022817305.1 Leptoteleia sp. ZL-2020 | reverse complement strand
TGATTTCAGAGCTGATTGGGGTTTGTTGAAGAAAAACTATAACAAGTACTTGATGAAGTTGATTTTAACGATTATTTTCACTTGTTTTCAGCACAATTCGTTTCACTTTAACAATTATACGTAAGCTCACCGTGGAATTGAAAGTAGCTCATGAATTTTTCTCAGTGTATGTGATTTATCGGCGAAAGGGAGTTTTTTTGTACCAGAAAATAATTTTGTGTTGATTTCTTCGGACTAATGTGGAGTCCATTTCAGTGATTTTATCGCGTAGTCCAGTAATTTACAGCGAGAAAGAAGAAGTATCATAAATTACTATTTTTTATATTGATTTAAGGATATATTGGAAAAGTAATTATTTCTGCTGTAAATAATAGTAGAATATAAGAATGATGTAGTAGTTTTTAATTCAAAACAATGCGAAATTACTGTTTTTAATAGTAAAAACTATCAGATGTATTCTTAAATTAATATAAAATGTCTTAAATTCTACCATTACTTTTTTCTCAGTTTAGATCATTACTTGAAGGAAGAGGTGAATATGTTTACTTACAGATGTAGTTTATATTTGGACCTATAATATTAAAAGTAAAAATGTAAATGATCTCCCTTACTATATTCAATAAGAGTGAAAAAGGTTACCGATGACGAATCTTTGATTTTGATTTTGTTTAATGAAATGCATAATGGTACGATTAATTCGATGCGTTCAATCAGTATGATGCTGTGAAGTGAATGAAAATTTAATTAGTTTACTCAAATAAAGGTTGATCGTGAATTATTCATGAAATTGAAGGAAACGATTGATTTAACTTGATTCCATAGTATTATCTCTATTTGCAATAGATATATAGAAATATAGAATTTCGTTGAATGTGTATAAAATTTTGTATTAAAAAAAAATTATATAAAAACATAAGGTTTTTTTTTTTTTTTTGATTTTTTGTTCAATTAACTCTGACATATTTTTAATCAATGAACACTCAACAAAGATGACTTATAACATATAAAATTCACTTGCTGTGAGAAGTGATGAATTTTAATCGCAGTTCCGGTAAATGTCTTAAATCACGTAAATCAGTTACTTTCATAAATTTTTCGTTCCTCGCATAAATCCTTACATGAATTATAACGTTTTCATTGTAATATAAAAAAGTAACTAAGTTTCTCCAAACAATAATAAATTATATAATTATTTTTATTAATGTAAATTAAATAAATTAATTCGATTCTATTTAAAATAAAATTATATTCTTTAAAAATTATTAAACACAAAACATTGTCAATTTTTCATATTCAGCTATTTTAAGGAAATTATATATAGTTCAAGTTGTGAAATAAAAACTACTACAATATTTCAGTTTTCCAAATTTTTAGTAATAATATGACTAAATATTCACTGCTGTAAAACATTAGAATTTTGCCCCAGGAAATAAAATAATACTTCTCTCTATATTATTTTATTAAAAATACCATTAAAAATTGTAGTATTAAAACGTTACATCCAGCGGATAACATTTCGTTACTCTTGCAAACGCGAGCGAAGAAGTGATTTTTTTTATTATTTTTTTCATTGTTTTTCTGTCTATTTCTTTTTTTTTCAATCAGTACTTACACGAAAAAAATAGGGGGTAGACGTGTTTTAATCACCTTGAGCTTTGAGCCGGCGGCCAGCTAACACAAACACAACTCGGCTGACCTATCATCTGTAATTAATTCCGCGCACAGTGTCACTAGGTGCTCCAAGTCTTGCATTTTGCTGCAAACTTTGCGACTCTCTTTTGTACAACCCGTGGTATTTCCAAAGCTTTGCTGGCGTTGAAGTTTAATGTAACGTTCTTGTCTTTGAAATACGAGATAATTTTCCCCATTTAACGTTTAAATTAAATTTTTAATTTATAACCACGTCTATTATGTTTGTCAAAAATGTAAGCGGGGCCGTGAAAATTTATATCTTCGATCGATTTCGGTAATTTCACAAATATATCACGGATATGATCGATAAAAAAAGACAAATGCTTTTATTAAAAAAAAAAAAATTGCCAGAATATTTTTTATTCTTTTTTATTGAATATACTATTTCTGAAAATATTACAATTCATCATGATTACACACTTTTTAACAGGACCTTTTTTCGACCATCCCTTTTTCTTCGGTTCAAAAACAGAATTCATTACACCGCCCATAAAATTATGCAAATCGATAGTTATTCCAACCGTTATTTTAGTCACACTGAGAGAGAAATGTATCAATTTTTAATTAAAATTCACTAAATTGATATTATAATTACAAGATATTATATGATAAACTATTGTTTTACACAAGTAAAACAAGGCTTTGACCCAATCATACCGGAGTTAATAAATCTATTTATGAGGATGTGATGCTTTTTTGCGAACAATGTAACTTTCCGTTTAATTACATCGCACAACCGCGGGCTAAAAGAAAAGAAAATTAAACATTCATGAACCTGCGCGGTATTAATTATTAAAGATTAAAGAACACAATAGGTGATAAACAGCGACCCAAATGCCGCGTGGCTCGACTTTCTCCAGCAACAAAAATTAAATTTTGCGTGTAACGCAAATGATAAATATTTATCACCCCTTTGCCGTGGTTTGTCTCCAGAAAAGCGCGGCATTGTACGGGGCGATCGGCAGGAAGGGTGAAATTTCACGGTGAAAATTTCAAACAACGGATTGCAATCAACCACAATTCACGTAAATTCTTCGCGCGAACCAAAATCCGTATATTTTTGCGAAAATAATGGTCGCCTGGGAGTAATATTTTGCGCGTATTAACTTAATTCCGAATTAATCGGTCTTTATGCGAATCATGTTTCCATTCGAGGACGCGATCTAATTTGTCTTAATGATCAATTAAATTAATTGCAAAATTAAATGGGATGAAAATTTGTTTGCTCAAAACAAAGACGGCGAATTATCAAAGCAAATTGTGGACAAGTATGTGCGTCTGGAATTAAAATTTTATCGAAAATCATATAAGTAGTTGATTAATAATTGATTGAAATTAAAATTAAAGTGTTAACTTTGGTGTCGTATATCTTTTTTCTCCATCGCAATCTTTTCTTCTCTGTATAAACATTATTATAAAAATGGAGCAGATTTATGATGAGTGATCTCAACTTGTGTATCAGATATAGTTTACCGAACTTTTGAAATATTACAATTTCTTCGGTGTGATAAATGTTGTGGCTGGTATGCTTAACAAAAGTTTGATAAACAATGCTTGCCAAACTTCAGTTATTGCTGGCCTTAGAAAGTATTTGTAACCCAAAGAATTTTCGAACAAATGGATAAAGTTGGTACCAAACATTCACCGAAGTGTTACTCTTATGCGATATAAAATGTCTGGAAAAAAGTCCAAAATTAACGAGAAGTCAGATTTCAAAATATCTGACGAGGATTTCTGAGAATTTCTGGAATTTCAATATGCATTCAAAAATATACATAATAATTTTCAAAGCTCACTTCTCGACATTATTAAACATATAATATTCGATAATTACATTACAATATTTCCTTTTAACGCAACAAAGGCAAAGTCAACCTGAAATAAAGTGAAAAAAAAAAAATTAAAACATCTCTGGCGCGTAGACAAACACTAATTGCCCATTCAATGCTTGTGTAGACAAATTGTACTCTATCTCAAATGATAATAATTGTTCTTATAAAGCAAATGAATCCAAAAAGCAGAAATAATTCAATTTAATCTCACACAGGAGGTGAAATTTTCCTTTGCAATTATGTAAATGATTTAACAAGGTATCATTATTAACATTCAAATGAATAACACTGCGAAGTGCTAAGTGTTAAAATTGCATGCACTTATCAATGCAATCAAATGTCCTATTCGTTTGATTAAAAATTAAAATTAATTAATCTTATTTTTACTAACTACCATTGTACTGAGAAAAATTGATTAGTAACAGTAAAGTTTAAAATTGTTAATGTCAATTTAGGAATACTTTGTAGTACTTTTGTATTAAAAGTAGCAGGGTCATTTTTAAATTTTACTGTCATTTATAGTAAAAGTATTTACGTATCCTTAAATCGGTATAAAAAGTAATAAATTATGATACTTCTTTTTTCTACGCGTGTATGCATATAAAATGAACTTCCCTGTAATAAGTCATAACTTTGCGTGAATACGGCTGGAAGATTGAACAATTTTGCACGAATTTGCGGTAAAACGCGAAGTTGTAAGTAAGTATTCATTGGAACTGATTTTGCCAATGATTTGTTTCAGGAGCGTGTTACGCCGAATTTGGAGTTCGAGTGCCTCATACAACCGGGAGCGCATACATGTACAGTTACGTCACGGTAGGGGAATTAATAGCGTTTATAATTGGATGGAACATGATCCTCGAGTACCTTATAGGTACAAGTGCTTGTGCCTGCGCTCTTAGCGCATGTTTGGATGCCTTGTCCGATGGAGCTGTTAGCGAGGCGATAGCTGGCAGCGTAGGCACGATTTTCGGTAAGTTTCGTCGTCAAATTATTAAACACTCTACGGTGGCTTTTAAACTTTCCTAATGAAAAATTCATGAGACTAATGAATGGAATGTTTTCAAAGTGCAAAGTATAAAACAAACGAATGAAAGTTATTTTATTTCAACGTGAATGAAATTTTGTTTTCCTTAAACGTGTTAAATAGTGGTTTTATCAAAATGTTTGACGCACGTTCGCACATTTATCCTTATATTTTTAAGACAAAAGTTGACTTACTAAAACTTGAGACTTAATTGATTTATTTATTTTGTTAATAAGTAATATGGATCATATAAATGTTGGCATAATAAAATAAATAAAAAATTGCTGAATTATATGTTCAGGCGTGAATATTTAATTATCAAATGAAATTTTTATGCCAACACTTGTGTTTTATATCACTTACAATAAAAGTAAGTAAATGAATTTATTTATTTCATACAGTAAAAGTATTTCCTAAAAAATATGAAGATAAATGAATGAACATAAATGGAGCATTGTGACAACCCTATTGAAAGATACGTTATGTAGAAAAAAATATTTTGTTTAGCAACAGGAATCTGACTATTAATCCGTCGAAATTTCATTAACCCTTTCAGAATTTATCTTAATTAAAAAGCATACACAGCTATGTCAGAACTTTTACTCCCAAAGCGGTTTTAATATCAAGGTTCATTGTATCAAATAATTTATATGAGAAATATCGGGAAAATTTTTTTTTTATTACCCTTTTTATTTTGCAAACTTTTAGAATAGAATGTTATTCAATTCGAATTAAGTCTTAATTTAAACAAATTTATTCTACTAAACCTAAAATCTAAAAACTTAAAATTTAAATTGAATTGTTTGATGTTAAATTTCGTTTTCACGGCGAACGCAATATGTCGCATTTTAGATTGGGTAAACTTGCATTAGGTATTGACTTTCGTGTAACGAAGTTGGTCAAAATATCATTTTCATCGTGGAACAATAGTTGACGACTTGACGAGCACGATTTGCAAAACTCGACTGGGAACTGTGAAATCCCTTGTGATTTCAGAATACAGGATTAAAATTACAAAATCAAATGATTTATACAATTACGGGAACACGTGTCCGTTTAAAAATCACAAACTGCACAAAATTGTATTTTTCTTATAATGATAATATATATTTTGTAAAAGTATTTCAAACTGGAACATTTATTATGATTTGGAATGTTCAGCTTCAGGAGTTAGTTTCCATTCAAGCACATTCTACCCAGTTTATATTAAGCTGCAACTTTGAAATCGTGTTATTAACTAATAAATGAATAAACAAACGTCATATATAAACACTCGGTACGCATAGTTAGAATATCTTTGTATCTTAATATGCGAAGAATTTCGCTTAAAAATTTAATAAAAATGTAAGAGCAGATATATACCTCTATATAGAGTCAATTTAATGGACAAACTTTTTATTTCCAAAAAGTGTCGTGCCATTAT
The DNA here is from genome assembly GCA_022817305.1 of Leptoteleia sp. ZL-2020. NCBI lineage: Eukaryota > Metazoa > Arthropoda > Insecta > Hymenoptera > Scelionidae > Leptoteleia > Leptoteleia sp. ZL-2020. The sequence continues at coordinate 68,664 of JABFPN010000097.1, read as the reverse complement.
ACAAAGATTTATTAAGTTTTACTGGCCTGAATTTCATTCAAAATAAATTCAAAAAAAAAATTTCATTCAAAATAAATTTGAAAAACAGAAATTTAGAACTTCTGAAAAGTGTAAGAAAATTGAATGAATTTTGTTGAAATAAATATAAAAATAATAATAATCTGGCAATTTGATTATGCACGAGGAAGAAGTTTTAATAAACTGTACAGCTGCATAGAACAATATGAAACACTGTGAAAAATAATTATGTTAGCTTAAGTAAGAAACTTGATTACAATGAGAAACAAAAATTTAATTGATTCTGAAATTTGTAATTAGTCGAGTAAACAGCCGATCGATCAATAATCTAATTTAAGGCGGTGTTCACTTTTAATATGGAGCGAAAAGTAAGTTTCGCTAATCGTTAAAACTTTTTCTATTTTCTTTAACACTCGGTGTATCAGAATTGTTCATAAATAGTAGACGTTGAAAATAATAAATATTTTAAACGCAAGTATCATAATATGATAAATTCTTCGAATTATTTATCGATAATTTCTCATCAATTTTTGCACTCTTAGGAGCAAACACAAGTTTTACTTTGAAACTTTGTTATTAGTTTAAAAAGAAGAAGTTTGTCGGTGTTTATATTGGTATATTTAGAACTCTTCACGGATATAAACGAAAATTTAATGTGTTTTCACATTGGTGTAATTTGTCACGATACAATTAAAGAAGGGGGTGGGGGGATTGTCAGCAAATTAAAATATTTGCAAAATGCAAACAAACAAATTCACACATGGCGACATTTTATTCATTGGATACGCTCGTTTTCTCAAAAAGGAACGAGAAATTATTGTAGTTATTTATTGAAATAGTGCATGCAGAAACTTATGCTTTCGAAAATAACATCTTATTACGCTTCATGTACTAAAGTTTGATTAACTCACAAGACGGGAAGACTAGTTTAACGAGATTTCATTTCCAAAGTAAACGGCACTGCAATTTTCAAAACCCCACTGACAATTACTGCGAATTATAATAGTTACTAAAATTATTCCCTGATACTTATTAATATTCCAATTATTATGCAGTGTTTATTTTATTATAAATCATATTATATTGAAAATTGAAAGTGATGAATTCTTTTAGAAAAGTATACTTTAATTACGTCAGGTTCATAGAATTACGTTCCTTTAGAATAAATATTGTATAGTGATAAATATAGTGAATAATAGTTCTCATTAATATCAGATCAGCAGTTTTTATCGCATAATCTCCACTTATATAATTCCCGCTAAATAAATGAAAGTCTTGTAAGAGCTTCTGACTGAATTAATCACTGGCAACCTTATCTGCATTAACAAAATGTTTTACTAGTGCTTTGTGAAATTTACATTAAAACAGCTAATTTGTTCATCGTGTTAAATTTTTCGTCATTTTAAATATGCAATAAATTCTTCATCGCGGGAAAGAGGTATACGGTACATTAAAATTCATTAAAATTTCAAATAATTTATCATATTGCAACGTTTGAATTAAAGGATGAAATGTTAACACTTTTTGTTAAATAACTACATTTTATACGCGTAGAATTTTATAAATGATTCTCGTGTATTCACACTACGTCATCAAATGTAATTTATAAAATTACATTTAAAAAAAAAGCGAAATATTTGAAAATGAAAAAATATTTAGGAAATATGGCCATATATGGTAATAATTTTATTCTTTTTACTCTAAGGTAATAAAATATTTCTACCATATATGGTTTCAATCCTTATATTGAAATCAATGATTACCATATATCAACCACATATGACCGTATATGTCCATAAATGAATTAAGAAAAAACACTTATATGTTCATATATGAATTTTTTTTATTTTCCTATATAATATTGTTAACATATATGGACCATTAAATAATTTTTAATGGTCATTTTAATCAATCCCTTTTTTTAATTTTAAATTTATAAATTTATTTATTCATTAGCATGTACAAAACCCCTTTACATACAGTAATTTTCATATAAAAGAAATTAAGATATACTTTTAAACAACTGTAAACAACAACTGAATGATTAAACGAAGATGTCTCGTGCGCAATTCAATCGTGCTTTGTGCGTTGGAATGTATCCTATGCGTCGTAGAGGATAGTGTTTGCAAGAACATTGATCAGCAATACTGGCAATCGTGCATCATTGACTGTTCGAGTAAATGACCACAATGGAGAACGACCGTTGCACTTGCGATTAGACGTTCCAATTGTAATATTTGTCAAAATTGATTACCAATGGGTCCCGATTCGATGTTTCATTTTCCTTGATTGAAATTTTTGATCGAAATTCTAAACTTTTAATTCTTTTGCTCGATAACGTTAATTAAAATAAAAGTGAAAATATTAATTAAATTATTCTTGACAATGGTGTAAAAATTCATTTAACGTGTTTACGATACCGTAACATAATTATTATTCGAACGGTACAAAGGAGACTTGAATTTAATTGATTAATTTAATTGAAAGCTCGTTTAAAATGCAAATTGCGTATCAGTAATTTAATAATAAAAAATTGAGTTTAAAGATACGAAGTTGACTGAAGTAGTCGCACGGTTTTTGTAAACAAAAACGTTAACAAACAACGCGATTCACCTAACATCGAAGAATTGTACATTCACGAACATGATAAAATGTAAATATTATCATTTTTCGTGAGATAAACGTAATGAATAATTGAATTTTATTCCCCTGCGCGATACATTTGGGAAATTTTAAGCAAAGTATTGTTTCGCTATAAAAATGCTGCAAGATAACATACCGCGCATGCGAACAATTAATTATTACGGAAGCTCAGTTTATAATAAAGAAAATTGTTTGCCATGAAACATTCTTTGACGGGATGCAAATGTTTTCACAATAGAAGTAAAATGATTGAAAAATAAAGCCTCGTGGAAAGGAATTTGAAAATTTAATAATTTAGTTATGTACTGTTTCGTAACGCTAAAAAAAAAAGATTGGAATATATTTGAAAGTGCACTGGAAAAGTCGTTTGTGAATTCGCAGACCTTTTCCCCGCGGTAATCGACGGAAAAGTACAGTTAAAGTGTAATATTACCTATGAAGTATTTTTATGCGTTTATTTATTTAAAATTACATTAAAATATTTTCCTTGTTGTATCAAAAACATTGTTTTTTATATAGTGATAGGTTTTCACGATAAAAACGTTTGCAAAGTCCGTTATCCTTCGTGGTTGATTCGATATTTTAATCTAATTACATCAAGTAAAACTGTTAAATAAAAAGTACGAGCCTTTTTGATTTAATGACAGTTTTTACAAAACAGCATGTAACATTCCAGAGCTATTATTAAACGTTTTTTTGAAAAATATCTGAAGCATTTCAAAAATTTTCATGAAAGACTTTATATTTAACTTTATTTTTACTTTTAAGTAAAATTAATTTAATACAATTCTACAATTATTTACTTTTAATATTTGGTAATAATAATTTATTGATTGCAAATTATTTCTCTTTACTTTTATACCGTGTAATAAATTTAGACCGTAAATAGATGCTACATTTAGGAAAAGACAAATTTAATTTATTGTATGCAAAGTAATATATTATCAATTATATGTTGACTCGCATTTCCTATATATGCAAAATGTTGTAGAACTTTGCGAATTGAAACTTTTATTTATGTTCATTTTCGTAAGCGGTTTAAAAGGAAAGCATTACACCATTAATAAATTTGATATATTAAACTGTCTATTTTAAATAATATCCACTGAAGCAGATCGTTATTTTTATTTTAAATAATTGAACAAAAAACTTTGAAAGTATAAATCCAACGATAATAAATTCAATCAAAAATTGATTGAGTTATTGATAAAAAAACTTGTCTTATTACTTTTATTGTTATTGAAGAATAAATAAAAAGGAACTTCTTCCCTGTCAGATCAGAATGGTATTTCAGCTTAAATATAATGAATTTCCTCGCGATGAAATGTTTAATATAAAACTTTCTTCTAATAAAATAAAGTAAAAAATCTGAATGTCTTGTAAACGGTTCATTCTACAATATATAAAGGAGAATATACTACTATTAAGGTTACGATATCAGCATATTTATGGTACCTTAATGGCAACATAAGTATAATATAACTGTTGAACCTTCGTAAAACTTATATAAATTTAAGAGCAGTCTTATCCTAACCCCACTTCAGTGCTATCATTATCTTTTGAGTATAATAAAGCCAGTATTTAATACTATATTTACATTAATTTATGTTTATATATTCTGCAAATTATCATATATAAAATATAATTAATTTAACTTGATTACTGTTAAATTTTCATATACAATTTTATAACTGAATTTACTAAGACTGTCACCCCAAAAAATAATGAAACAAAATAATATCTACTAAATTTAAATGGAATGTTGATACTTCTTTTAAACTTAACAAAACATCTTGTTTGATATTTTATTTTTAGAACCTGCCGTTAATTATCTGTAAAAAGTTCATTAACGAAAAGTAGACGTAACGTAGAACTTACATTGAAAAGTATATACAGACTCTTACTTAACAACTAAAATTACAACCTTTTCACATATTTAAAGTTACTTCTAAAGAAGAGAATTTTATCATAAAAAAAATGTAAACTATACCATTGTATCCATTATATCTGCTTGATGTAACCAACACCACGTATAGAATTACAACATTACTATTATTGTTATGAAAACAATACATATCAATAATTATTACAGCAAGTATCATAATGCAAACATATTTATAAGTACAATATATAATAAGTTTACTATAATATGTATCTGTATATTATAATTCTCATTGCAGTATTATAATATAATAATTTTTAAATGTTACGGTGACATTTGTCAATACAAAATTTTTGAATACAACTCTACTTCACATCTACTCTGAAATTCGTACAATAAAATTCTAGTCAGATAGATTTCTTAAGTAAATATCCGAATCTCGACAAGTAAACATTAAACCTGGGTACTTGCAATGCGTTTGTAATAGAAGACCTTCAACGATTCGGAGATTTTAGTGCCACCAGATTAAGTGATACCATGCGCAGCATTAAGTCACTTTAGTTTATACACAGAATGCTTGGATTGCTCGAGTACACTAAGAGAAAATTATTAGCAATATCTAAAATATTTTATAACAACTCAAGGATGTGTATACATTCGTAATATTCCTCGTAATGCGATATAGTATTTTGAAAAAAATGTTGGAAAAATATGCCGTTATCAAGGAATAGAACCTGTAGCCTTACAGTCAACAATCGCTCCCCTTTACACTGAGAAAAAGGAAACTGTAATATTAATAAATGGAAGTAACTGGACTTTTATTAATTTAATTAATAAATGTAGTTAAATATAGTTCTTTAATAAAATACAAGTTGTAATATTTATCAATTGAATTTAACCGTTATAGTTTTTACATTAATATAACAATTACGTAATAATAGTTGAATATTTAATTGATATTTTTATTGGTCTTAGTCAAAGTTTAGCATTACTGTAAGAGGGGCGTGGCTTAAATATTTCTAATCACACAGTGAATGTAATATGACCTATGTTTCTAAACGACTGCGTAGAATAGTGGTAAAGGGCGCGACTGGTGACACTGAAGTAACGTGTTCAATTCTTTCGTCATATTTTTACTTATTATATTTTTTTAAATACTATACCATATTAAAAGGAATACCACACGGAGAGAAAAGATTTAAAGAGAATTACTAATACGTTAGTAATGTCAGAGAAAAATTACTAACGTACACTTATATCGGATCTCTTTTCTCCGTGTGCAATTGCACGCATATCCCCGTGTTATTATCAGATACAGCAGCTACTGCTGATAAATTTCTTTCGGTATAGCACAGTTCCATTCATTTTTTATCAACATTACACGTGATAGGGAAATTTTTACGCGTGTGTTTTGCTGATAGTAAGCCGACGTGGAACAGTAAAATATACATATATGTATATGTATATATGTGTGTGTGTGTGTATGTGGGTTGTGAAGAGTCACAGCGTAAAATCGCGAGAGGAACGCTTGCGCGGAGGAGCCGAGTTCTAGCACCTGTGGACCTCATCGATCCGATCCGAACGAAGCTTACTCTGCCCACCTGCTTCCATACGCTCGCCGTATTTCCTTCCTTTTCAACCTCCAACTTTATTACACGCCGCGACTTCGATGCTATTTCTGGACATTGACAAGTACCCGGGGGATTTAATGTTGAGAATTCCTGACACGCGTCATTTTAGCCCTTCGTATTCGTCAATGTCCCACTTGGCTGAAAAGTTCAGTAATTATGCGAAATGCCGACTTAATGTTTGAATCTTAACGTCTTCCACTGACAACTCGGATCTCTTTGTCTCGTTCTTTGCTTTCTTTCTTTTTTTTATTTTTAAGTAGTGAGAGTATCGATCTTTGGTGCGGTGCCTCACACTCCGTATCGTATCTGATTATAGATTTATTCGGACTGTATAAGAGGGGCAAAATAATTTTTTTTTTTATACGAGTTTAGCAAGATGACCGTAAACGTTTCAGATTCTAATACGATCGTGTTTTATGAATCGATTTTCTGCTGGGAACAAATGTACACTGATAGAAACGGCTTGCATTACACGGATGTTTAAGGATATGTGTTTAATTATATCTAGTGTAAATTTAGTGTATATTTATGATATAAATTCAAATGCTTTGCTCAAGTATTCGTATGCTTCTTATAGGCATATGTATAGCTGTCAAGATTATACTTGTACTTGTCAATCTTTTAAGCATATAATATACCTAGGTTAAGCATGTGTATACTTGTGCCATGCATATATTTCTATCAGTGTAATTCATCAATTAGCAGTTTGATAGTATATAAATGCTGCAATTGAAACATTGTAGTATAATAATAATATTAAGCATCGTTTGTTAATTGCGAAAATAAGTAGAAAAAGTATTTCGGTATAAAATACATTAAATTGTTGCAAATGGTACTTTTAATGGGTGTCATTTTACATATTAAAAAGTGTTTCATATATGATTGGAGAATTACTCGTATTTAAAGCCGATGCTTTTAGAACAATGTATATGTTATTTATAAAAACTTGATCTCTAGTGATATGCATATTAACAGAAGTGCACGAGCTGAATGTTTTTTGAGTGAAAATAACAATTGAAGATAATTTTAAAAGTCTAGTATTTTTATTGTTTTTATCTGACTATAAAATATTATAAGCTGTACCTGTTTCAATAACAATATGTTCCTTTTTTATTAAATGTATAAATAAAAGTATAATTAAAATTAAATAAGAGAAGTATTAAAATGTTTATAGAAAAAAAAATATTTTTAAACAGTCAGTATTATTTTTTATTTTGCACTGACATTTATTCAAAACGTGAATAAAATGAAAAACTATTGAATAAAAAAAAAGTTTTTATGTTAAATAATGTTATTGTAATAGACCCTGTTGCAACAGCTTTCATTTATTTTAATGGAATCGAACATTATTAATTTTTCTTGTAAAAAATCACTTTTCTAACAGCGAACATTTTTCTTTCCATGGATGGAAGAAAAATTGTGTACATCAATTTTTCATCATTCTACTCTCTTCATAACTTAACTCGTAAGCATCATCGCAAAATCCCCGTGCACTTATTTGAACTAAATTTTTTTGTTATTCAAACTTGTGCAATTTGATATTGCTTCTTAAAAAAAAGTTATTTTAAAAGCATAAATAAAATAACATAGTTTTACAATTTCTTCAAAAAAAAATTATTAATCTTTCATAAAATGTGTAAAAATCGAATTGAATTTCATTCTTTATGTAATCAGATATTTTAAATTTATAAAATTTACTTTTGCTTCACGAAAATTGTGATGTTAATAAGATTACATATATATAATACATAAATGCGTAGTAAATTATATTAATTTAATATTTTTTTGTATATTGGCAATCTTTCATCAAAAATTAATATTTAAATTGGCTATATATTAATTTTATTGTAAGTTCAGCTAAATTTTGCATTTCCATCAAATTTATTACTCACATAATGATTGTTAATGAAACTGGTTATAATTAGAATAAACAAACATAATTTAAAGTTTTCTTGAATTACATTTTAGACGCTATTATTTTCACTTGTTGCAGTCAGCGCAGTTTATTGTACAATTTTGTTTGTTAAGATAGAAATTAGTTACCGTAATGGATTTCATAAATTTCAATCTTGAGTGCTTTATAACTTTATACAATCAGCAGATATTATTTTATTTATTTTGAAATTTTCTTTCTATTAAATAAGTTTTACTTCTATCAAGCTCATAACAAGCAAGTTATAACTTTTAATAAATAGAAATAAAAAACATTGATAACAATGTAAGTAATAATTTTCTATGCAATTAAATAAAACGAAGAAAATAATTCATTAACATTTCATGGTTAATAACGAAAAGTTTTTTCAGATATAGGCTAAACTACAATACCTCTATTCATATTTGATGATCGATATTAAACCTCAAAGCATTTATCGGAGAAATGGACGTTTAAAGAAATAGCCAAAATATTATTAATTGACAATTAATTAAACATTATTATTTATTTCCATTACTTATTATTCTACAAATTTTCACTCACATTATCCTTCCAAATTCATATTAAAACAATTATTATTATACAAAAGTTATATGAATATATTTTATAATATATGAATAATTAATTAAAAAATAAACTTTTTTGATTAAGGTTTATGAATAGCAATTTTACAACATAAATCTAGTTATAAATTACTAAAACTTTATATTATTTAATATTATGCAAATACGAGTTATAACTTAATGTTGTTTGGAAGGAAATTCTTCATGTTACCATGATCAATAACTGATTTTCAAAAAGGACAGTCAATTCTCTTAAACTTATGACCCCTGGCTACATAACTTTGACCTTGATGGGAAATTCCATTCCATTTTCGATTTAAGGGAAGCTCCCTATTTTGCGATTCATCTTTCGATCTTTTCTCTTCTTTACTTCTTCTTCCAGCTCTTCTTTGCCTTTCCGAGAACATTCGGAATTAAAATGACATATATCATTTTTTAAATTAAATGAACGATATATCTCGTTCAAAATAAATGTGTAGACAATGGGAAGAAGAGCGAAATAAAAAAAATGAATTTCCATTTCATACTATAATATGAAATGAAATAAAATAAAAATATTATAAAATATATAAATTTAAAATAATTTTGTTGATAGTTATATCAATGCATATAATTATTGTACAATAGTGAATAATACAGTATACAATTATTGTACTATAGAGAATGTAATAATAGTAAACGCAGTAACTTACGCCGACGCAAAAATAGCCGAGTTAATTAATTAATTTGAAATAGGACTGTGGAATTAGCATAAGGAGGCTCGTTTGATAAGAGCAAATGATTTTTATTAAACTAGTGCTACTAAAGTAAGAGCACTGAAAACTTTAATGAAACTCCGGATCCGAACTTTCTTATTTGCATACAAACAGCATTATTTCCTTGTATTTCATTTATTACAATTACTTTCTTGTTTTGCATATCATACACCAGACATTACAACTTTATCAACGGCTGATAAGAAAAATTATTTACATATTAATTAAAGCCATAATTCTTTTTAGAAAATGAACCTAATCAACTTTTTACGACTCAAACGCGCGCCTAATGTATTTCTCGCTTCTTTCCATTTGTCGGTTTCATTTTATTTGCAAACACTTTCAGAGTCATCCACTTTATTTTTATTTATTCTCATTTTATTTTGTTTATTTTTTTATCCGCAATCACATTAACGGTTATTTGGCATTAAAATATCCCATATTAACAGTTTCGAAGTACACATCGAGAGAAATTGTTTAGTGGTTGTTACTATATTTTATGTTGAGAAAAAAGTAATGGTAAAGCTTAAAACTTTTTATATCAATTTAGGGATATATTCGAAAAATGAAAATGTTTACTATCAAAAATAGTAGTTCACGTTCACAGTAGAATTTAACGAAAACCATTATTTCTCCAGGTGGCGTAGAGTGACGGTAAAACGTGAGACTATTGACTCTGAGATACTGGGTTCTATTCCTCGATAAAGATATTTTTTTAAAAAAATTATTTAAAGAATACTGTGAATTCACTCATATCCTAGAGGTTTATTCTAAAACAGTAGCAATTACTAATAAATTTCTTGCAATGCATTGCACGAAAAGTATATATAAAAAAACGTTTTGAAATAAAACCTTTTAAGATGTTTTCCATGTTATTTGATGCGGATAGAATTTTAAGCACTAAAAATGTTTTATGAGTGACTACAAAAATGTTTATTTTCTATACCTTCTTTTTTTTTCAAATTAGTTTTCAAGCGAACTAACTTTGAATCAACTTTATTCTCTAAATAAAGCCCGTAAGTCTGTAAAGAGCATCAGCGTCAAATAAAACACATTGACACTTTTTGTAATGAGATTTTGTAAAAGATTCGGGTAAAATAATAACGATAAAGTGAGTAGGTCGATGTCTCGACCGACAACGTTATTCGATTGCAATTAAAGCGTAAGATAATAACGCGGAAAAGTTTTCTCGAGTGTGCAATCACATGCCCACGTACACACGAAATATTTCAACTTCGTCCTCCATAAACATTTTTCCTTTAACAGGAAATCAATTCCGAATTCACTTTTATTATTCAATAAACTTGATTAGATGACTAGTATTCGTTACTCTAACTTGATAAAAGGTGATTTTCGGGCATTGATAAATTCGTCTCAAATCGACGCCCATCACTTTTTATGAATCGCAATGTCGATTGAATTTCAAACGGCGTTATATTTACGAGCTTAATGGCGCTTGTAAAAAGTTCGTCTAAATTTAGTGTAGAGAAGAAAAAGTATGGATTTAACTTTCTTGCGGTTTAATTATTTTACTTTGGATGGTAGCAAAAAAAATTAAATAACCGGTTTTTGTAACAATTTTTCCTTCTAACATTTGTACAAATATATTTTTGCGGCACTATATTTTGCGTTAATTAATTGCTGAAACTCTCAAAAAGTAAAGCAATTTTGGTGTATAAAGGTGTACATTTTAAATTAAGCAATAAGGACGGAAAGAAATAATTATGTTGACGTAACATTGTGGCAACGGAAGATTTACTGGCAAACCGCAGTAAAAGTGCAAATGCATGAAATAAACAAAAGATTAAACGGAAGATACTGTCGTCTTTTATTTATTTTATATTTGTAGTCTTGTTATCGTTGTCTTAAGAGGTAACATGACCAATAATACTGGACGGAAATAGTTGCCTTCGCCGATGTAAACAATTTTACTACCGCAGTGTCATGAAGCTTATCTATAGAATTTTAATACAATATGGTACAATTTATGGCTGAATATAACGAAATTCAGTTACTGTTTCGTATTCCCAAGAAGTATATATATTAAAAAATGATTAAACTTATAAAATCGTTAAAAGAAAATATGAAATTTCAATATATATAATCTTTTTATATTATCTATCCATCTGTGCTTCAATTAAAGCTTTTAAATAAGTTATAAGAATATTTTTTAGTACACAATAATGTTGTGAAAGGTTTCAAAATATTCATTGAATTTTTTTGTTATTTGTCCTTCAATTTTTTCTGTACTAAACACTAATGAATTGTATAAATCTTATGAGATTGAAGTATATTACATTTTTCGTTTTGAAAAACGTTTTATACTTCAGTCCCATATAAATCTTGTACTCTTTCGACTGTCAATTTATTGAAATACAAGAAAATGTTTTACGTCAGTATTGTTAGACAGTATAGTATATAATTTTTGTTCCAACTTTTTTCTGCGCGTGGAAATAATTAGCGAATTCAACATGCAATTTCTCCAGCCACGAGCCAAGCATCGCAGTACCCGTCATTTACTAGGATAGTCGAGGATCACTGAAAGCCCCAGCAAAGACCCACTACTGACCCAACGGTGGACTAAGAGCAGTGTGATAACTAAAAGAGCTTAACGTGAGCATTGGGCTGACCTTGTTCTGAATGCCTGGACACACTGGAGTGCCATTCTGGGAATCAAGATGACTGATAAATTCGTCAAGCAGGAAACCAAGATGAACCCTTTGCGGATGGTTAAAGCCCGCATTAAGGAATACGTGAGCAAAGCTCAGCCTGAAAGATAGAAAGGAAGCGCCGAAACTCGTCAGGTCTAACTACCATTGAGCCATGAAATAAACATAGGAAGATCATACTAAAGCATTGATCAACCTGGACAAGATGAATAGGGGGATATTGATTGGAATATTGGTAGACCATAAGAGCCTAAAATACCACTTGTCCGAAAATGAAGGGCGTTGTTAAACATTAGTATTGTTTTGTTATGATTAACTAGAACTGGTCAAGTGTTATCATTCCAGCACTGGCATGACTGAACTCCATTGGAAAAAGAAATAGTTCAATTCTTAGTTCTACATTTGACTAAAAAGACCAGTACATTGCTATTAACTATCCAGCAATATCTTGCACTGAATAATTTTATTTTAATCAATAGTACTGGCATAAGTCTGGCCTAACTTTGGTATTAATATTGTGCCTGACGTGTCTAATATCTGGATATCTTATATTCTGTTTTTCTTGATATCTAAGCTCGAACCAATAATGACTCGTATCTGCCAGAGTTTGGCTGACAGTACTGTACTGGAGTCGAGCCAATAGATCTCGTTCGGCATAAGAAAAACATTATAATAATATTATTTATAATGTATTAATTAATATTTTTATCATCTTTAAAAAAATGTTGTTTGTTTTATAATAATATTTTGCAAACAATTAATTATCCATCATCAAAGTTTTAACAATATTCTATATTACTATTTATACTTATTTACATATACACTATGATAATTCATTGAAAAAAAAAATTTAATTTACAATAAAATATTATTGCATGCAGTAAATATCATGGTACAATTGTTTGTAGGGAAATTGATATTTTGCTACTCGGTGAATAATAACTATATTTTTAAATAAGAAAAATAATACATCAATAACAGTTTTGACGCATCATTATCTCAATAATCGTTTGCAGGATAATAAATCAACTAAAGCTCATAGGATGTTTGATCATTTGATTAAGTTTATACGTCTATTGTATTTAGATCAATAATTGTAAATGCACTTTATAACTTTATTAGAATTCTCACGGATGAAGCAGAATATAGTGGTTATCAGTTTTTTCAATTAGTTTGAACTTAGTTATTTTCTTATTACATTCAAAAACTTCCAGTAAGTCTTTAATATTAATTTTTTTAATATCTTTTAAAATTATTATTTTTAATTAAATTTTAATTGATCTTTTATTTTCTTACATTCACTTTTGCAAGAGTTAATATTAACTTAACATCAATCTAACGTGTAATACTTTTGTAAACAGAGAAAATGAAGTAATTAGCGCAACTAATGAAGAATGATTAGAATAACTGAAATATAAATTAAAACAACTGAATAATCAGTAGTGGCCACATTTTACAACAGCTTCCATTTCAAAACAAATCATTTATGTAATTATTTTAAAACGTTTCATAAACTTTAAAATGTTGTCCACAGGAAGTAGCATCTGATTGTATTTTAATATAAAACGCTTTTTTCACTTATTTATAATTCATCATATAATTCAACCAGTTACTTTATATAGTTTAAATTTGATAATTTAATAAACTGATTTCATGAAACTATAACAAGCTTGCTTCCCTTTGTACGAATAAAAATGTCTTCATTTGAAATATTAATGGTGGAATTATCAATGTGATTTAGATTGATGTGAGTGCCTTTTATTTTTCCATTGCCAGACGATAAATAAATAACGGACTGTTGAACGAACTGCTGTACTTGACGCAGCAAAATTTCACCCTCCAATTAACGCATTTAAATACGTCCAAAAATAGCTCTGAAATCCATGTTTTATATACAAATATAATATACCAACATTCAGTCCTATATAATCATATATTTATTCCATTGGCGTGCAATATTAAAAGTTATTATATTATTTAACACAAAATCCAAGACCTTGCTCGTAACATTTAACAGTTTAATTATTTAAAATTTAACATTCACCAAACAAATTATTCAATCGCTAACAATTAATCTGCTCGGATGATGTTAAATATAATAATTTCACGATCGCATAATTAAGCTGGTCGAATAAATGGGGATAGTGAATAATGAATGATTAAGGAAATTGAAATTCTTTTTCAATACAATTGCGTAACATATTTTAATTAAATTACAATGAACTTTAAAATTAAGAGCGTATTAATTTCATGTAATTGCGTCTGTTGGGTTATTAAGATTATGCGTTGCTCAATTAACGTGGCGTTATTTGTTGCAGGACGTCCGCCCGATTTCCTCGCATTCGTCATCACCCTATTTATGATGCTATTAATGGCCGCGGGCGTTAAAAAATCTTTAATCTTTAACAATGTATTAAATGCCATCAATCTGTCAGTTTGGGTTTTCATTATGGCGGCGGGTATGTTTTATGTGGACTCCAGTAATTGGTACGAACATAAAGGCTTTCTTCCGTACGGTTGGAGTGGGGTAAGTTGATTCAATTTACGGCATCTCATGTATCAATTTGTTTCTATTAATTTTTTTTATTAAAACAAAGAACCACAAGCCTTCGAACAACGTCGTCCTTAAAGTACACTCATAAAATGCACCAATTAAGCAGTAAAAATTAGGAGCTGGATTCCTAATAAACGGAGTCCAACTTTGGATATTTCAGAACCAAACCATATAAGTTGAATAAGGGTTGGTGTGGAATTGCCAAATATAAAAAGTTCTTTAAGGGAATGTTGAAGATAATTTGTTTCTTTTCTGAATAGTTCGGTGGATTTTTTTTGAGACATCTGATGAAACTTCTTTTGGTATTTTAGTATGCTGAAAAAAATATGACAGACTTGTTTTTTTAAATATAAAATAATTATTTTTACTGAAAAGTTGACATGTAACTAAAATAAAATTGAAAACAGTAATATAATCCCTTTTCTGAACTTATAAATTACAATGTTTTAACGTGCTCATCTAATAACACTTTCACTGCAATTAAATTCACCATATACTTTTAAATTTCAATAATGTCTCTTCATTTAAATAATACAGCTTACTAAATAAGCAAGCACTTCTTGCTTCTTAAAGAGATGGGATTACATTTGCCACCGGTGAAGTAAAATTTAAATTTATACTCACAACTGGGGTGACTCGGTCATCCTCGCAGATTGATCACGATCTTATAATCAAACAAAAAAGTTTGATATTACTTTAGCAAAGAACTTATCGAGTTCCCCCCCCCCCATTTTTTTTCTCATTGTGCCTACAGTTGATTTAAAAATAAATAACAGACGTTTTACGGTTAGTCATAAACGGTGTTTATCGCGGTGGATGGCCTAATTTTTGCGACTTCGTATTTCCACTACATCAAACAGTCGTGTCGTATTTACGCTGGAGGATCATTCTCGAAAGAAAAAGGGTCTCTTTAGCTGCGGGGTACGAGAGGCTAAATCCATTATAGCCCTCTAGAAAAGTTAGGGTGTGTTCCCAGTGTACTTTGTAGCTCGGAAATTGTTGGTACGTTCGACTCGAGCTTTAAGACAAAGCGGAAATAAAAATGGCAGAAAAGCAGCGCATCGCGAAATCGGCACAAAAATTACGCCCCCTTTGTCGGACAATCGGATGAAAAAAAAAAAAAAATGAATCTCGCAACTTAAATCGCCAGAAACGAAGCGTAGATACTTCGTGGATTTTCATTTTCATCGCTGGAACAATGACAAACTTGTTGCGCCGACGTATTCAAGAAAGCTATTCATGAACCATAAATGTTGATGCAAATTCTCAGTAAGATATGATTTCTCGAAAAGTTTTCTCTTTTTTTTTTATCCCACTCTCATTCTCTCTTGTTTTTAATCCCGTACGTTTTTGTATATTTTTTTTTTTATTTTAGACCTCCCTCGAAAGTTGTACTTTTATTTGTGAAAAATTTTTTTTGTAATATTTCAATGCGCTTGCTTTTTAATAAATATATAACAAAAGTAATGGCACAAATATGATGTGGCGGCTATCGAAAGGAACGAAGTCATCCTACGTTTACAACGGTATGCGCAAGAAACATGAAATATGAACGAAAATGGACGGTGATTAATAAAACTGACTACGCATGTTTCGCGGCGCACCGGCAATTTATCTATTCGTGAAATATGTAACAGAGTGAAAGTCCTCTGCGCCCGGGTGAGACCATTGTGTGAAATATCAAATATTATTTTTGGCATTGTTATGATATAACAGTTTTTATTGCAAAATTTCGGTTGAATGATAATGCTGCTGATTGTAAGATTATTTCACGCTGGAAATTTAACAATGCACTGCCGTTCTTTGAACGATAATTGGACATTATCAGGTATTAATATGAAAAAAAAATAATTGTTTAATGCAGCCTTTAAAATGATAAAATTGATGAAAAACGAGAATGGTTTAACAAATTATTGACAGCTAAATAATTATGTATTTTTATATTTTTGTATTCTTTTTTTCGTTTCAGTCGAGTGCAACCTGACACGATTTCATAATACCTTCTTTTTCACTTTTTCTCTCTCTCTCTTGTTAACCAAAAGAGATATTTTATTAAGAAATTCAATTATAACACGTTTGGCGGATGAATTATACATTATATTACATTTAAATGTTAAAACCAAATGAATTAAATACGATTTAAACAGCGTTAATTTAAATATTTTGTGTTTACACAACAAATATACTAAATTCGAATAATTGATTTGACAGCTGCAAGTAATGTTAACAAACATTACTTGCAGCTCAAAATAATTGATATATTTATAATTGCAATTGCTAATAAACTTGTAATCAAAGTACAATAATTTACCAATTAGCACAACGTGTCGAATCTTTGCTCATATCACATTATTCGTAATACATAAATTAATCCGTAATTTATTTATTTTTAGAACTGTCATACATTTACAATTAATTAATATGTTTCAATTGTATTCAAATATTGTTAAAAAGATGCATTACCAATATTTTTTACCACTATTTCTTCTTCATTATTCGCACAAAAACATTCTCCTTTAATCAATATAATTGCAAATAATTCCACGGATATAAATCTCTTTTTCTAAAACTAAAAACCAGATTTTCGACGAGTCGTATAAATTGTACACTGGGAAAAAAGTTGCGCAAGAAATGATTGTACTGTATCAAAAAGTGGGGACAATCTTTTTGTCATATTTAACATACAATTTTAAATGTGTTATGAAAGTTGCACATGTTATAATGCAGTGAAATAAAATGTATTACTTGTTTTTATGATATATATTAAATATGACATGCAAACAATGTTCTTAAATTTTGATAAAGTATAATAGTTTATAAACGCAATTTTTTGTTGCATTGCCATTTGAAAGTCGGAAAGACGTCATTGTCATATAAAGGATAAAGTGTTCACCAAAATAAATACCCTCTTGATGACGAATGAAAGAATGGCAAAAATTGTATTACAACATTCATAAACACCCGGATAACTGCCCTTTTACCGTAAGCATGTAAATAAAATCCTCCGCAACTAATACGGAAGCATTGTTACACGTTAATGAACTATGCCGAGCAGACATCGCCGGATCTTAAAATATTCACCTTCCATGAAAAAGGCTCGAGCAAATTTTGGGGAAGTTAAGTGGTGCTTTCTTCGCGACTTCTGAAAGAACATAAAGACGTACTTTTTCACAGTCGAGCTCGCATTCCCGGTCTGTCATTTTTGCTTTCACGTAACCTTTCTCTTTTTCTGCTTTGAAGACAACCGAAAGCTGGGTTAATGGCAAGCTCGTGAAATTTCGTTAACTTATTTGCGCGCGACGCGTAGAACCAGTTTGCCGGATTTTCGCTTTAATAAAATTTCCGCCCTTAAAAGTGATGGGAAGTTCTTTTTTGCAAATCAAACAATTTTCGCAATTAAACATTTGTTCTTCAGCTTATCTTTTAATTCATTTTTTTTATCTCTTCCCCCCTCCTTTTTTTGATTGAAATAAAAAGCTGATCCACTGGAATTTCTTTTGAACTTAAAGTCAGATGTCATAAGAAGCTTTCCATCCACTTTCAGGTGTCTTTTGAGGTTCGTTTTGGAGCAAGTGGAATGATGTATTTGTTAATATTAAAGATGTAAATATTACACTTTCGCTGTTATGCAAATTTCAATAGTAACATTGGATTAAGCCTTATACACTGAGAAAAATATGTCAGAAATTACTATTTTTAACTTGGTTTTAGATGTATATCCATCTTTCAATAAAAATTACAGTTTTCTAGAAAGAAAAATCTCGGTTTCAATTATAAATATAACAATTGAAACTAGTTTCTTGACTTTAAAAACCAGTAAATTTTTGTCTATCATCTTTTTCTCAATGTATTTCTACATTGAACTTCGGTTAAATGATGATAAGTTTGATCATGACAACCTTCCAACTGACACTTAAGACACCAATCTAACTGCAATAGAAGTTTCACTTGATGTTCAAATAGTCGTTTAAGTTACAGTTCGTCAAATTGCGGCATGAGGTGATTGAATTGACTATCACCTAAGTGAACAATATAAATTCAAATTTTGTGAATGCGAAACTGCACACTGTTTTCAAATTATATAAATTATTTTTATTGCTTATAGGATATTGGCAACTTTTCTTCACATTTTTCATGTTTAGAATTCAACACATTTACATTCAAGAAATACTCAAAGAAATTAAAATGTTTTGTTTTTTTATTTAATATATAGTGAAAAATTTGTTGAAACATTATACTCTTTAAATTTGGCATTAAATCTTTTTATGGCACTATTTTTTTATTATGATAAACGATCCGACTCTGAATATGATTCTCTCGTCAAATATATAATAAAAGGCCTTTTAAAGGCGTTTAAATGCGTTTGAAAGAATTTCATGGCATTTTAGAGCGTTCTAAGCGTTTCGTGGCATTGAAATGCTTTTTAAGATACTTAAAGGCGTTTTATGATCCTCATCCTAATTATTGTGTGCAATTGAATTTACTTCCCTAAAAATGTAATGTAATTTGCAGGTTTTTACGGGCGCAGCAACGTGCTTCTACGCGTTTATCGGATTTGATATAATTGCTACTACTGGCGAGGAAGCAACGAATCCAAAAAGAAGCATTCCATTGGCTATAGTATCGTCCCTCGTCATCATTCTCATCGCTTATGTTACGAGTAGTATGGTTCTAACATTAATCGGTAAGGAATTTAATATTAAATATCTGTTTCTACTGAAAAACAAAAGATATATCATAATAGTTATCCATATCTTATAAATGTTAAAAAATACATTTTGGATATGACCAACTAAATGTATTTATGCCAATTAAATTGATAAATATCACAACTTATATTATAGTAATAAACTATATTTAATTACATTTATCAAATAGAAATTTCTTTTTCTCGGTGTCTAAACTTTGGTATAATTAATAAATTAAATGTTATTAACTTTCTAGTGAGAAACTTGTTGGAATTATTCGATCTGCATTTACTTCAATGGATTGACAATTTTCCTTAATGTATTCTTGTGTAAATTTTAGTTCCTTACGATGAGGTTGACCAAGATTCAGCACTTGTGGAAATGTTTGGTCAGGTTGGAGCTAACAAGTGCAAATACATTGTCGCGGTTGGAGCACTTGCTGGACTAACAGTCTCTATGTTTGGTAGCATGTTTCCTATGCCGAGAATAGTATACGCCATGGCTCAGGATGGACTTATTTTTCGGTAATAAATTGTTTTAATACTTATACTTATATACACATAAGAAGGATTCTAACATTGCAATTAAATATCGATTAAAGTTACATAGACATATATTCAAGAGATCAATAAAATTGTCTTTATTAAAGAAAGAATTAAAATTAACCAGAAATCATAAAAATTATAATCAAGTGCAAACATAATTTCCTTTTTTCAAATAAAAATGTGTGTGATACTTTATAATGCTTTAATAGAATAATATGAGTTTTCATCCTTCCCCTTTATAACAATGTAGAAGAAAAATTCAAAGATATAGGATATCTAGTAAGTTCTACTGTATATGTACGTGATACAAACTTCTAAACTGTCAATCCACAATAGTCTTTGTTCTTCGCTACCTATATGCAGCGGTTATCATTATCACTAGAGGTGAAAGTACAATGTTTACGTATTACTTGAAATACAGTACAAGGATACGATATGAAAACATTAGGAGCAAAATTATGTAAAAAGTAACAGTATAATAGAAATAAAACATAAATAACGAATATTATACATACAGATAGATGCAGATGACTGCATAAATTATGTTAAACAGTACAACAATTAAATTATGCAATAAATTTTCAATAATTAATTGGTACGTACTGTATAAAATTAAAATATTTCATTTCATTTTAGCACACTGAGTCAAGTTTGGCCATTGACAGGAACACCAGTTATAGCCACATTTACATCTGGAGTTTGCGCAGCATTCGCTGCCCTTTTAATTCAACTAGAAGTTTTGGTGGAAATGATGTCAATTGGTATGAATTTAACATTGCTATTCATTATATTGTATTAAATGCTATAAGCAATACAAAGAAACATTATCAGTAACATCGTGATTAATTAATTATTAATTTTCCAAAGTAGCTTAATGAATTATTCTGGATATTTGTCATCTAATTTAGCGTTCTATATCAAATCCACTTACAGTATTGAATACATCACTAACTGCATTGCATATTACATAACTGGAAAATAGAAATTGTAAAAATTCTGAGTTACATTCTTAAATTGAATGAAATATTTATTACCTATATAATATATATAAAAAACCTATAATCCAAATCTATCAAAAATATATTGGCAATACAGTTGAAGTATATTGGTTGCGAAATAAAAATATGTTATTCATATAATATAAAAATTTTAACAATATTACATATACATTGGTCCTTTATAGCCAATAAATTTCGAATGTTTGTATATCAACTAATTTATTAATGTACTTCTTTATATTGTTTGTACATGGCCCAAAAATATAATTCTAATGTATGTACATTATTATCACTATATGTTTCATTTTATTATATCGATCATATTCATATTCATGATTTTTTTCCTTTTTTCCGGGATATTACTCTATGACTATTTCAAGACTGAAATTAAGACTCTGTAATAACAACACAAGAACATTCGCAGCTTAATGGATTTACAACGTAAATAAGTAACAGGAGTTCTTTAAGAATTTTAATTTGGGTCAATGTATAAACTTAAATATTTGCACGGTTTTTCCTATAAAAGTGAGAACTAAAAATAAAAAGTCAACTAATTCTTGAAAATTAATCTAGTAT
Source organism: Leptoteleia sp. ZL-2020 (assembly GCA_022817305.1). Classification (NCBI taxonomy): domain Eukaryota; kingdom Metazoa; phylum Arthropoda; class Insecta; order Hymenoptera; family Scelionidae; genus Leptoteleia; species Leptoteleia sp. ZL-2020. Next base: position 47,209 of record JABFPN010000097.1, on the reverse strand, counting down.
GAAATTACAAAAATTAAATTAGTAAGAATTTTTGAAGGAAAATAAACTGTTCTCGTGTAAAATTATAAATAAAGTTTTTTTTTGCAAAATTTATACTCGAACATAAAAATTCAAGCTACTTGAAATATTGAAATAATAAAAAATTTGAAATATATTATTACGATGTTTAAATTATTTTCATTTTGTATCATTGGTTAAACAAAAGCCAAATTTGTATTAATAAATTATTTAATACTTCAGGTACATTGTTAGCATACACTTTAGTGTCAACGTGTGTATTAATACTTCGATATCAGCCACATTCAACAAACTTAGTCGAATTACTACCACAAAGTTTGCGAACACCATGTCGATCACCTACGAAAGAAACGCAGGGCAATGGTCAAATCACTTATGGTAAGGAGCTGAAGCCAGATCAATTAACAACAGCTCTTAATACGGTTCAGATGAGTCAAACAGAAATCACTGCAAGCAATAATGGTCAACGCATTATGGTAAGTTGTTACTTCATTTACTGATATCCTAATTTAATTTGTTAGTAGGCTAAGTGAGAAATTAATTGAATAATATGAAAATTTACAGGTGCGTCGTGTAAGAAGAGCAAATAGTTCATCCCCCGAGTCCGATGACACTTATGGCGGAGAAGAAGACGATGTTGGATTAGGAAAAGATGATCAGTACTTAGTTAGTGATAGAACTGAAAATAAATTTTATGGGAGTGTTCACGCAGCCGCGGCTGCATCCGGTGGCGGTAGTGCACATCAGTACCCCAGTAACACACCAATTATAGGGCCACCTTTAAATTACCTGCAACGTAAATTACAGGTATTTCAACTGAAAACTCAGCATTTCACTCTAATATAATTATTTTTAATTTTGATTCTCAGTTCTTTTAACTGTAATTTTGTTAAAGCCGATTTATCATTGAGACATTAAATATAATAACATTTTATTTAAAATTAATATTCACTTTTGAAATAAATAAAGAGGTGTTTTAGTCAAATATTATATGTATATTGTTATATGAGACATTATTAATTTCATGATTTTCCGAGTTACAAAATTGTTACAAAAGATTCCAGATTTAATCCGAGTTACAATGTTTAACTAAGGAACATTTGATACAATGCACTAATTAATCTTATCAAACGATTTCTATTATTAAAATTTCTTAATATAAACTGAAAGATATATTTCAAAGCAGATTATTTTCAGGCTGCTCAATATTTGTGTCCTGCCATCTTTCCTTGGGTCGACCGAGGTCCAGCTACCGAAGCTTCTGGACGTTATGTTATGAAATTAGTTGGAATTTTGTATCTTCTGATATTAATTTTCGACCTTATTATTGTATGTGGAATGGGTAAGTCATTCTGTAGAAATATTAACTAATTCCAATAAATAGTATTAAATTTAATTCAATTAAATAAATTAAATTGAAAACAATTTTTTTATAGGAAACATGGGAACTTTTACAACAATTTTATTGTTTTTATTCCTTTTCGCAATAATTGGTATTCTTCTTGCTATCAGTAGAAAACCACAAAACAGGTATGCTTATAAATATAATTAATCTCTAAGTTAATTAAAATTAATTCAATTATTTTGAAGTTGTGGTCAAACTTAAGCACTGTTGGACAAAGAATCCAAAACAAAATATGGTTCTTATTAAAACAAAAATGTATCAGTCTTTACCCTCAAGTGATTCAACTACATTTCAGTTATATATACTCCCTAGTGGAAATAGTTTCTCTGCAAAAGTCTGCAAAAGTCGGCATTCCCAATTTTGACAGTTTTTCAGACTTTTGCGGAGCTTTTCAGACACAAAGAGCTCTGTAAAAGTCTGAAAATCTATCAAAATTGGGAACGCCGACTTTTACAGACGTTTGCAGAGATTCATTTCCACAAGGGCTATAACAATTAATTTATATTATTTATAATTTATAATAATATTTTAATTAAATATAATAGTAAAAGTTAAAATTAATCAGGTTTTCAAACAAATATTAAAGGATTTTGATTTTAATTACAGAAACACCGTCATGTTTATGACTCCAGGATTGCCATTCGTTCCAGCAATTGCCGTGACGGTGAACATTTATCTTATTTTCAAATTGAGCATTTTAACATTAGTGAGGTTTACAATCTGGATGACTCTTGGTAAGTACTATTCGTAATTAAAATGATTTAAACTAATGAAGCTTAAAAACTTCATTATAAACTCACATGTTTAAATAATTTATTATGCAACGAGTAGAAAAAATTGGCAATCCTATATTAACTATTATAGGCCAAGTGAAGCAACACACATATCTTAGATTGCCCATTCTTTAAATTCTACAGACGATAATTTCATCATTAGAAACTGTTTTAACGATTCACATAATGAATGCACTATTCATTAACTGCTTTAACACATAAACATTTATAATTAATGGCTTTTTACAATCTTTTATCCTCGTAGAAGAGAACTTTATATACAACATTCACACGCAAACATAAAATGTTTTGTGAAAATCAAAATAAAATCGAAACGCTGTAACAAAGCATTTGGATTACACCTACCCAAATATTTCAAGCATACAAGTATATTCCATGAAAATCTGTTGCATTTTTAATCAATACAATTTTTGTGACACTTTCATCAATGCAATGAGTTGCTTTAAATACAAAACAACAATCCACATCTGTGCACGTGTTGAGAGAAGTTATGTAACTATGCTATCAGCTATCTTTCATTCAATAAACGTATCAATGTAATTGTTTATTAATAGGTTTCATCATGTACTTCTACTACGGCATTAAAAATAGCAGCCTCGAAGAAAGCACTTCGAACGATAACGTAGGCGGTGCTGATAGATCTGCGGGTAATATTGAACTGACGGTCACTCAGCATTCGAAACCTCAATCTTCCTATCCAGAGCAAGACTGTAGCATTTACGAGAGTCAACAACTTGATGCTTTTGGTCAGCCGGTATTTGGTAGTACGAATTTTGGTGGTACACCTCAGTATTCAGCTTCCGAATATCCTCGTCAATCGGGACAAACGAACGCCCTCTTTATCCAACAAGAAAGCTTTCCATCTTGGGACGACTAAACGGTAGTATCTATGATTCAAAACAACAAATTAACAAAACAAACTTGCCGTTAAATTGCAGACTTTTTCCGCGTTCGAATTATCATTTGTTTCCAGACTGGCATTTTACTGTATACGACACAAAATTGAGTATAAGTAAACGAATGCGAGTCACTCGCGTTCGAGTTTGCTCTCATTAAAGTCTGCAGTTTGGTGGATATTGCACATTATTGTTGCAAAGAAATCACGGCCGACAATATACGGCAATATTAATGTAATTAAATGCAATGTTAATTGGGGAAGGGCAACGAAAAATGAACATAAACCAAATACTCGTGCGAATGAAAATTGATGGCGATGAGATCACTTGAAATTTAAGATGAGAAGCTTACGTAAGATCATAGCTTGTTTTCCAATTAACGCGTTTCATAAGCGCACCATATAAATTTAGTCTGATAAATTTAGTTGTGAAAGAGTGCATGTCAATGGGTGCTTCAAAATGAATGAAAGTGACGAGAGAGGCGTGATGAAGGGATGATGAGATACGGATCTGAAGAGACGATTTCTTGGGATGCGCTACAACAAGAACTTAACGAAATATAGTCTTTCCTAAATTTCGTAAATTCATACATATATATATATATATATACTGATAACAGTACTAAGCTTGTTATCCAAACACAAATATCTATTACTTTTACCTTAAGTAATTTATTTTGTAAATAGATATTAAAAGAAAGGGAAAGTTATTTTACGTAAGAGCATACACTTGCATGGTACTTAAAAACGCAAGAAATTGTACAAAATATGATATAAAAAGTATTCGAAAAAGAAATTCCACGTTGCAAGTATTAAATACAATGAGAGAAGTCGATTTTAAAGTTTGTTTATTTGTATTTTAAACAAAGAAAAAAATTTATTGTATTTTCAGAAAAAAAACCGATAAAATATAAAAGAGTTTTTTAATAATTAATTTTTTTTTTTTTTTAATAAAATCAATGTACATATATATCAAATTGCATTCACATAATTCTTTAAATAAATTTGAATTAGTTTTTTTTAACTTTAAAAAATAACTTTAACATCAACATATTATATTAAAAATCAGAATAAAGTTGATATTAATTTTATAATTGACGTTAACATTTTATGAGAACAATGGTAATAAGAAATTATAGTTGAGCAATAAACCAAAAGTATATCATGTTTACAAATTTATATATCTAAAATGGTAATAATTTTTGTTCAAAACTGATAAGAAAATATCGTGTTCGTATCTTAATATAATATTATTGCTTCAACTATAATTTTTTTTCAAATTTTATCTCAAAAAGTACTATATACAGATCATAATTTATTTCAGTTTATTGCAAGTGTAAAAAGTATGAAGTCTTAATATGACGTTTGTTAAATTGTGCACGGTTTATAAAAACTTCTATATACACAAATCTAAATGTCCAATTTTCCGTCTATATAGCAAAAATAAATAATTACATGTACATCCTTTCATGTGCATGCAATTATCTACATACATTATAAATGAACATATATATATAAATATATAAATAAAACAATTATGAGACTACAGTACCAACTCGAAAGTTCGAGATATCGTTGATATTATGATTACTTGATCATTATTGTTATTGTTATTGTTTCATGTTTCACATGTTTATATCATGAATTGCTATAAAAATAAAAACTTGAGGCAATATTATATATAAGAAAAAAGACATCGTTTACAGTTTACGTATCAACTTATACTACTAAAGTTCAGCTCTGAACATATTTTTTTGTCATTTAGTTGAATGAAGATCAAGTTAATAACTAAAGACATAACACAACAAGTCTGAAGAACAAAACATTTCAAAAACATAAACTGTAAACATTGTTTCAATGATTTTTTTCGATCAGCCTTTTATCAGAGGATAACGCCTGAAAACGTACCGGTGAGAGAGATAGAAAGATCTGATAAATTCAATAGGGACAATGAACATTTTACATTCCTCTGATAAAGGGTTAAAGTTCAGTTTTTCAAATGTTTACAAACACTGTTTATTTGCATATTTCATTTTAAAAATGTTTTATTCTTCAGTGCCATAGTAAACATATAGATATATAATCTATCTTCCGTGCTTTCCATTTCATTAAAGAAATTTATTTCCAAACTATAAAGTTCCAATAATTAATACGCAAGATTTTTAGTAAAAGACGTTATAGGTTGCATTTGTGAAATATGTCCCCATTTAAAAAAAATCACAAGAAAAATCTACATGAAATTTCCTTAGGGAAGTTCCACGTATATTTGACACTTCAAATTTATCAATTCAGAAATTTTATGCGAAGTCTCACATAATCATTCCATGTAAAAATGACTTCTATAAATTTCATTTGCACAAGAAATTAATCCTGTTCGAGTTATATTACAATAATTAAATCAGCTGTGTAAACGAAAGTAGAAGATAAATCTTAAATAAATTAGTTAGTTTAAAACTCCAAGATTAATTATTTTGTACAAACGAAATTTCCACAAGTCATTTCCACTTGGGTTTTCAACTTGATTAATTTTATGTATACGTGGAACTTCCTTAAAGGATTTACAGCAAATATTCATAATATTAACATTTTTAATTGGGTGTAAATGTATTCATACATGTATAAATAACATGCATTGGACAAGAGATTTAATTAAGAGATTCATAATAGAAACGAATGATATACAACATATATAAATATTTTTATTTATGATTATCTTATTTAAATTGTCGCTCGAGCATGTATATACATTGACGGTCTTTTAATTCGGTGAATATATTGATTCCTGTATTTCAGCTGATTCAATTATATGTAATAATATAAAATTCACGTTGAAGTCATGAAATCGAAGTGAGAATAAAAATTATTAATCTGTGAAAGAACAGTGCCTGTACCTCAAATGCTAGACGATGTTTAGAACAGTTTGTTTTGTTAAGTTTTATTTTTCTTGTTTAATATCCACCCATATTTAACAAAAACTATTGTATACCAAGGTGGAAACTTAAGTGAAAACAACAGAATTATAACGTGAAAATATCATCGTGTTACTAATAACCTAAATAAATATCCGTGCTCATCATTAATCTGGAAAATGTGAAGATGTATTAATTGCATAATTTCACGAGTCATAACCGATCATTAATAACTGTCGTTATAAAATTAAGTATTACCTTCAACGTTACACCATGAACGAATAATTTTCAAATAATAATTTATTATATCTTAATAATTACATAATTTTATATGTTACTTTAAATTATTGTTTACTCAGATGAAAATACATTAAATTCATTGAAGTAACTAAAATTTCATGCAGTATTAAAAATGTGATACTGCATATATCTGTAATATCAATTTAAGTCTAATAGCTTCAGTGAATAGGTAGTAAATGAGGTTTTATTTTTAATCATTCACTGAATAGCTGGATCAATATTTCACTATAAAATTATCAGTATTCAGTAAAAGAATTATGAAAGTATTACAGTTTTTATTTTATGTAAAAAGCTAAATTAATTTAAAGTTTTAGACTTTTTTTTATAGATAAAGTTAACGTTCCTACTAACTAATGTTTTGTATTAAAATGAATAAATACTTTATTTTTGAAATTTACTTAAAATAAAAAATGAAACAGAATTAGTAGAAGCGAATTAAAATGTTCTATTGTTTTCTATTTCCATATTTTTGCAGGATTATTTGTATTACACAAGTATAAGAAAAGTAAAATTGACGCATCAAAAAGTATTGTTTTAAAATAATATGTAAAAATTACAATTATGATTACGATTAAATAATGATATATATATGTATTTATATAATGTATTTTTATGTTACAAATCTATGTATCTACATTCTTTTAAGTAATTCATTTTTTACATCATTTTTCTCAGTTTGTATTTTAAATTATTAAAAACAAATTTCACGCAGCTGAAACCAATATTCTTCTATCTTGTATATACAACACTTGTATATTTTTGTAAAATTTAGTTCAATATTAGATGTAACCCGCACGGCCATTATTCAAATATCGTTTGTAACTATTGCAGAATAATGTCAGGCTTCGAGAACGCACAAAATGTCGGATTAGAAGAGTTTAATTAAATGAAATAGTGTAAAAATTAGCATAACATTATACTTAATTCGAACGTGATCAATCGCGCAAATTTATAGATCTAATCGCCTAGTTTGTTGCGTGCAGGTAACGCATATTGAATTATACAAAGTAATCGACGCGTTTTTCATTGGAGAAATTTGATAAAGTGAGACCAAAATGCATTAAATAACTTCAAAAGCAGATATTTGTTCAACATAAACAAAAACAGAGGCATAACTGAGACCCGAGTTTGGGTCTATTTGTTTTGCGTTTGCGCGAATATTGAATTTCTTCAGCGAGTGACGTGATGTATAAAGTAAGAATCGGATTAAAGGTGAACACGGGTATACGAACAATACATATCTTTGCCGTGCTTTGCCGTAGTTATTGTTGTATATGTTAGTATCAATCGCGAAGTCTAAACGATACTTTAACTTAAAAATACTTTTATAAATAAGTACAGTTAGCGTAAATATTGTATTAAGCACGTGTTACAAAAATGAAGACTTTTCTTTTTGTTATTCAAACAGTCGGAAAGCCTTTCTCAACTATTACAACTACGATACACACTTTTAATGATGAATTTGTCCTCGTTCAAATGTCATTTTATATATTTACATCTTCGTTTTTCGTGCACTGAAAACATTTTTATATGAATAAGTTCAATCATTGTTTGGAAAATGGAATGTATAAAGTAAAACTGAAACTATGAATAGGAAGTGATTATACTTGTCGGTCCATACTCATGTATATATATTAATACATACATATGACATGATGTATAATAGTCATATCACTGCTAGAAAATTGGTTTCGAATTTACGTTATTTATTTAACTTGCAAACGATGATTGCAGTTTATTGAATCGTATTTTTCTCGGTGCAAAACTGAATTTCAAAATTGCTATTACATTTTAAAAGTGTATATTATTAAAATATGTATGATATATACTATATTGTTATTGTTTGGTATTATGTATACCAAAAAATGATACAGCAACTGTTACGATACTTTACTGTAATCCAAGGATAAATCCCTCACTCGTTATTCCCATAAAAGTGTGGTAAAAACGACAAAAAATGCGGTAATTCTTAATATATTTTTAGTAACTTTTACCATACTATTATAGGAATAGTATTGATACGTGAAATTTATCCTGTGAATACCATAAAGTATAGTTATACTTACTATAATACTTCTTTCTGTGTATGATAAAATGTATTAATAATTCTGTTAATGAATCAACCCCTTATCCACCTGATATATTATATTTGATTCGATTTTAAAATTCTCATACTTTTAAATTTGAAAATTTTAAATAAATATATCACATTTTATACATAACTTCACAATAAAACTATATCACTGTGAAGCATATCAAAATTACCAAAACGTATTACCGTAAAAGAGGAACAATATTATTATTTATTTATTTTTTTGTATTATTAAAAATGAATACACAGTTTCTCTTAATAAGATTAATTGATTACGGAAATTATACGAGCACGGCATTATTTTAATTATACTGATACTTTTGTTTCGTGTTTTAATCATCAATGAAAGTATTTGGTAATCCGTCAATGCTCTGACTTAATATTTAAAAAGAAATTATTAGTAAACGAATAATAGATGAACAATTTGATTCTATTGTATTGCGTGGAAAAAAAGATAAATTACAAGGGAAGGAAAAAATAGTTTAGAGGGGCAAAATGAAAATGTCGCGAATGTTTTTCGCATTGAATTTAAATTTTCATAAAGAATGTTAATAGTTCAGAAGGCCTACTTCTCATAACTAAGTTAAAATGTAATATGATTATGGTATTAAGTTTTTCCATTGTATATGTATATACACTGGTGTCCAATATCGAGTAATTTATCATGCAAAACTCAATCGAATAATTTATTTGATTCTCAGTGTTCAAGATGAACTTTTTTTTAATAATAATTGATACCTACAAATCCTTTAATTGAGTGTAACAATAAATTAAATAATGTAAGAAACACATTGCGTTACAATGTTTTACAAGGTAAAATATAAAATTACCATATGTTACTGCATTAGTACGATATTTTAATAAACTTCCATTATAAAAATATTAATCAATACATACGTCTTCTGGTAATTACATGTAAGATGATTTATTTTAATACTTTGATTCTAATTGTTACACCAACAAGAAACGTATGTTTTATTCTGCTTATAAAACTGACTGATAAAACTTATGGTTTGTTCACGAAATGAAAATGTAAAATTTAATTTAAAAATTACCTCAATAGCAAAAGGAATTAGAACGTTGAAATTCATATAATTTTCGTGAAATATTTAACTATTTATAGGTAAGAAATGCAATTTACATTTGAGGAATCTTCCAAAGGATATATTATTAAATGTATAATGTGAATGTAGATTAATGACATTAGAGATGGAAAGAATTCATATAAAATATGCCATGCAGTTCCAAGTTTCAAAACGTACTTAAAACAACATGATTTTCCAGCTAATTTTCGATGGTCATAAATGTTTCTTCAATTACGAAATTCGATCCAACCTTTTACTTGTATAATAGCAGATTTACATTGTATTCATTTAAACATAAATTAATATAATAATATTGTAAATAAGACAAAATCTGAAATTATTTTTAGGTACTTTTTTTTAATGTTTATTTTTAGAGTATAACAAATTTCATAAAAAGTTATGATCATTTCAAATAAAAAATAATATTTCTTATTGCTGGAATTTCGAAACTGAAGTGTAAAACAGTGTTTGTGAATGTGCGAGTGAAATGAAAAGAACGAAAAGATATAGAACGAGAGAGAATTCTAATTATATAGTGTGAATGCCTTCATAAAAACTTGTAAAATGCGAGTGTTTAACTTGTCAAAATCACCGATATTAACTTTTAAATCTTTCTAGTCTGTAACTCTGAACATTGTACGCGAAAAGTACAGTTTTTATGTAGTAATGATTATCGAAATTTTGCGGAAAGACGTTGTATTGTACGAAGAATAAAAAATTTTCTATGTAATATATATACATTACTATAATTACGTTATTTAATATTGATAAGAATTAAAATAAAATGATTATTCAAAAATCTGCCTTCGTTAATTACATTTATGTTGTTTTTATAATAAGTACAATAATTGTTTATCATTTTTGACTATTATATAAAAGTAGTAAATAGTACCTCACACATACACGCATATTTATATATATCATTATCCATTGTTACATAAAAAGTAATTTATTATTACCTGCTAAAAGTTTTTCCACCAATTTTACGTTTATTAAATATAATTTATTTATTATTTATTTAGCTCGGAAACAGTTTGGCAAAAGTACAGAATGACGTCGCAAAAATCCGTTAATTTAAAGACGCCATTTGGCTTGAACCTACAAGTGAAAATACAGTTTTACACTTTACCGGTTGCCGAACACCAGGGAAACTACGTTTTAGGTATTTCAATTTATTTATTTTTCTTTAGGGATATTTTACTTGTTAATCTTGTAACACTGTGCCTTGCTCGCTGATCAGCTCTGATCAACGTTAAAATACTTAAAATCATCTTTAAGGATGATAGGTGGGTAAACAAAGCCAGGTAAAAATAATAAGATACGCTTAATCATAATCATAATTACAAATTTCTAATATTTTTTTTCATTGCTTTCTCATAATTCATCGATATATAACTACGCCCATTTTATTATGAACATGAAAAAGCTAATTTTTCTCGCGAGTATGGGTTACATCTCCTGCTATAAATGTAATGATTTTTGTATATCTAACTAATTTGTATGTTTTATTATTTTTTATCTTTATAAAATAACAAAAATGAATTGTAATTATTAGTTTGAGTGAAAAATTCATTTCTTATTTAACTGAATGACATTTTATTTCATTGTTTTAACGATAATATTCTGTCTTTTATCTCTTTATTATTATTGTAATTTTTTTTCAAGAATCATAATTAACATTATTCATTGAATTAATAATGTTTCATTTTTATTTTAGTTTCATTTTAAAACAATATCTTACAACTGGATATTAAATTTTGAGAACGACATTTTGATAGAATTAAATTTGTGCAACTAAATTAATATTTAGGTAATTTATTATATAAATGTGTACTGTTAGCTATTAATTATTATTATTATTAATATTTTTTTATGTTAATATGTTTTCTTTTCCTTTCAGAACGCACATGACCAAATAAGTCTCAATATGGCTGATAAAAATGTTATTACTGGATGTATTATACTTGGATTGGGTCTGATATTTAATTACTCTTTACACCGAGTAGATGAAGGTCATGTTGGAGTATATTTTAGGGTAAAATTCTTATATATATTTTATACAAACATTAAAATATTTAATAATTGTTTTAAAATAACTAAAAAAGTATATAATAACTATTGAAGATACTTGATAAAAACATATTTAATGTTTTTTTGTCTTATAATTGATGTTTTTAATTGAAAATAAGTTAGTTTATATACATACAAAATATTTAAAATATCTTTCATTTATTTACATATAATTTTCATTTATAGGGAGGGGCATTGCTCCCACAAGTTAGCAGTCCAGGTTTTCACATGATGATTCCACTCTTAACTACATATCAATTAGTACAAGTGACATTACAAACAGATGAAGTTACCAATGTGCCATGTGGTACGAGTGGAGGAGTTATTATACACTTTGATCGAATAGAAGTTGTTAATTTACTAGAAAGTAGCAGTGGTAATTATTAAATTCATGATCTTTTGTACCTGAAATCAGAATAATGATAATAATTCAAATGCTTACAACTCATCAGTAATTAATAAAGACTTTCTAATTTATATTGTCATTAATTAACTATAAAATTTTACTTTTCTTAATACATAATTTTAGGACAGCTTTTTTTAAAGGAAATTATTTATATCTGGAATTTATTTTTAATTCTGGATTTATCTAGGCTATTATGTATTAAAGTTATATAATTCTGTATTGATAAGATATTTTCAAGGTATATTTTTAGATATACATAGTTAACATTAATTACATTTGTTTTTCTTTTCTAGTTTATAATATGGTGAAGAATTTTACAGCTGATTATGATAAGACACTAATTTTCAACAAAATTCACCATGAGCTCAACCAGTTTTGTTCCGTCCATACTTTGCATGAAGTTTATATTGATTTGTTCGATCAAATTGATGAAAACTTAAAAAATGCTCTACAAAGAGACCTAAATGAATTGGCTCCAGGATTGACTGTTTATGCTGTACGAGTAACAAAGCCAAAAATTCCAGAAGCTATTCGCATAAACTATGAAATAATGTAAATTTCAATATTTAATTATTTTTGTTGCATATAAAAATATTGTTAATAAATATTTGCTCATTTCTGATATGCCATAATTTATCATGTTCAAGGTCAAGCAATATTAATATATAATAAATATAGATTTGAAGATAATAATAAAAAAATTTCAATTTTAGGGAAGCTGAAAAAACAAAATTGCTTATCTCAACTGAACATCAAAGAGTCGTCGAAAAGGACGCAGAAACTGAACGCAAAAAAGCTGTAATTGAAGCAGAAAAAGAAGCCCAAATAGCGAAAATTCAGCATGATCAAAAAATCATGGAAAAAGTATCATTGCAAAGAATTTCATCAATCGAAGATGAGATGCATTTGGCGCAACAAAAAAGTCGATCTGATGCAGAATTATATAATATGAAATCTCAAGCCGACGCAAACAAACTACTGTTAACTCCGGAATATCTTGAATTAAAGAAATACGAATCATTGGCGCAAAACGCAAAAGTCTATTATGGACAAGATATTCCTAAAATGTTTGCTCTAGGTGGATGCAACACCAATGAAGTTCGCACTGCATGATTTCAATCTAAAAACAAATATTCTTACAAAAAAGTTTGTATGGTAACAGATTTCGAAAAATCTTAAGGTTATATTTAATGATTTTTTTAAATTTAATATTTTTTGCTTGTTCAGGAAAATGCAATTCACATATTTTCCCAATATAACTTTAATTAGTGTCAATGTGTATTATTTGTTTCTAAACAATCCTTATAAAAGTATAATAATACTGTTCGTTCATAAATTCAAAGTATTTTATTTCTTTTAAGAGACAATGATTATCGTAATGGTCATCCCAAATTAATCCCTGGGATATCTTTAAGACATTTAATATACTGGTAATGTTCCAGAAACACTCACAGAAGCAGTCATTTGCGATATTTTAAAATATTTTATGGATGTCTCAGATATCTTCAGGATATTGGCACATTTTGTGCTATTAGGAGTACCGCAGTAATTTATTGTATTAATGTTTTGAATGGACGAATGCGCGCGTGTGTTTTTCAATACGTTTCTACTGTGTATATAATATGAGAAGATCTCAGTTTTACAGTATTTATATGTAATACAAGAAGTTATAAAATAAAATATATTAAAAAGATTGTAAAATATAACAAACGGATAATTTTCTTCATTTTCTTACAGCTGTATCACAATTTAAAAAAATATACAAATGAATAAGATATTTATGCAACAGTATTTAAGACTTTTTTTTTTATTATGAAAATTTTATGTGAAATTTTTTTTTGAATTAAATTACTGTTTTTGAAATCTTATATGGAAAATTGTTAAGCTCAGTGTTGGTAGAACTGGTGCATTTTCCTTTACTCCTTTTTGTGCCTAAAAATAAATGAAGTAATTTGCATCGGTCAACGGTGTTCGCAAATGCATTTTTAAGAAAAAGAAGCAATTAATAAAAATGTCCATATTAAAATACAAAGTACTTCATTCTGATATTTATGGGAGGTATTATTCTTTATTATCTGCTTGAAGTTAATCTTAAATTAATTACCAGTTATTTAGATATTAATTTATTATTTTAGGTTTTTGGTTGCAGATAGAGATATAGCTACAGGTGAAATTATACTCCGTGAAGAACCTGCACTCGTTGGACCTTCGAATGTGGAAAAAAGTTTGTTATGTTTTGCGTGTATGAAGTCTATATTTAATGTGCAATTTGTGTGTTCAAATTGCAAAGTTGCTCCATTATGTAGTAATTTGTGTGAGGTACATATTTTTGAATGTTTCATTATTATAATTTTCTTTTCATCATTTTAAAGTTTCAAATTGAATTAATATTGAAATACTTTATATTACTGAACTTTTAAATTTATATGATTTATTCTAAACTAAAATAAAATTATAAGATTATTTGTTTTATATTTATGTATATTTTAATTTACATGTATTATTTTTAATAATGAACAATTGCATATAATTAATTTAAATTAGTGATAATATATAACGTAAGAATGGTGAATGTTAGGTAGATAAATTTATGATAAAGATAAACATAATTAGAGGCCTCATTTAACAAGGTTATTTAATGCATGTATATAATAAGTCAGCTCATCGGTTAAATAAGTAAATAAATGTGATAATAATATATTTAATAATAAATTAATGATAATGAATAATAATAAAACAATAAGTAATAATAAATATATATATTTTAATGCAACAAAAACTAAAAATTCCAGTTGTACTTGCAATATTGTGTTGCAAATGTTAAAATAATTGTTATAATGTTTTTTGGGAAATATTTTACATAGATAATGTTGAAAATAAGTCTTGAATATGCTATAATTTATTGTCACATTACGATTTTTTTTATATGTAAACATTTATTTTGTATTATTTATATTATAAGTTATTATAATAAAATATAGAATTTTGAAATATTTTTAGAAATGGCAGACATTCCATTCAGGAGAAGAGTGTGAACTGTTTGAGAAAAATAAACACTTGATGGAAAATAAACTGCCTCAACTATTTGAAATTTTAATGCATTTACGATTATGGTTGATTAAAAAAAGTAATCCAAGATTATGGAAAGAAATTAATAAGATGGAAGCTCATTTAATAGAAAGGCGTGATAAGCCAGTTTGGGAAAGTGTTAAATTAAATATCATCAAAGTTAGTAAACAAAATGAATTAACACTTTATCTGACACTTTATACATATTTATTTTGAAGACATTTTTATATTTCAGAGTTTTGAAGATTTCAACGTCATTTCATCAAATGACGAAGAATCAGCAGAACTTATACAGAAAATAAGTGGGATTTTAGATGTAAACACATTTGAAATTCGCTCAACTTCTAGCATTTCTGAAATGCCTTTACGGGGCCTATATTTAGAACCATCATTAATGGCCCACAAATGTATTTCAAATACTCATTTAACAGTCGATAATGAATTTAAATTAACAGTTTATGCCAGTGTCCCGATTAAAAAAGATGAGATGATATGTTTTAATTATACATCACCTTTTATGGTATACAATGTTACAAATTTATAATTAATTCAATTATATGAATAGTATATTATGTTAATACCAATGAAAATTGAGAATTATAGATTATGTGTGAATTAAAGACATGTTCTCCTTAACGAATATACAGTATTTTATGCAACAAGTATAAGAAATGTTTGCTTTTCATTTTTTTCAGATATGAAAACCAGTATTTTCTGTACACTTGTTGCATAAATGAAATAAATTTTACCAAAATTCACTTAATAAAAAAATCATGCTAATATCAAAAATAATATATTATCATGTATATTTATATAGGGTTTTGCTGAAAGACAAATTTTTTTGAGGGAAGGAAAATATTTCAAATGCACCTGTGTTTTGTGTCAGGATGTTACTGAAGGAGGATTAAATATGAATTCAATTTTGTGTCCAAAATGCAAACAAGGCCACGTGACTATGAAAAATGCTTTAGAAGATTACCCATATAGCAAATCGACCAAGTGGAAATGTCAAATTTGTGATAAACAATTGAGTGGTTGCCTTATTAAAACCACCTTAAATATTGCACAAAATTTAATAGAAGAATGCCAAGACGATAACATTGATGTTTGTTTCTGATAATTATTATTTTTATTAACATTGAATTTATATTTTGATCTTTATTGATTCATTGATTTATATTTTAGAAAATGGAAAACTTGTATAAGAAATTATCTTTGTCTTTTCATACCAATCATTTTGTAATGTTAATTTTGAAACAGAAACTACTCGGATCTTATAAACAAGAAATCATGTTAAGCTATGTCGAAAGAAACTATTTGGAACGAATGATAGAACTTGGACACGAATTGTTGGAAATATTAAACATAAAGGAACCTGGTATTTCAAGGCTTAGAGGTATGTTGAAACTCTTGTTTATTTTGTTTGATTTAAATATTAGTTTAAGATTTGTCAAAAGTATGGTCTTCAAAATTTAAAATTTTCTTAGGAATTTTAATGTATGAAATGCATTTGGCGATGGTCATTTTAGCCAATCGCCAGTACACTTTACAAGAAATTTCATTGGATGAATTGATTGATAAAATGGAAAAAGGTAAAAGTTTTTTAAAAATGTCTCTTAATATTATGTTGCTGGAATCACCTACTAGTCCAGAAGGTTTGTTAGCAAAAGAAGCACTTCAAAAATTGAGAAATCTTAATCAGAATATAAAAGATATACAAAGTTTACCGTAAAATTAAGCTTAAAATCATAATCAATTAAATGATCATCAAATTATTTAAAAATTAAATTACATTTTGGTTATAAATAATTCAATAACAAATACTTACCTAATAAAAAATTTACTTTTAAGGAAAACTAATAAGCAAAATTTCATAAGGAGTTATCATGGTTATCTGTATAAATTTAAATATAACGTTAAAGTTTCAAAAAAAAAGTTTAATTTTATTGATCTGAATCGTGTACAAAATCTCCAAAATTTGTCCAAACGTGGTTCCATTTGTCTGGATTAGATCTTTCATCGATTGGTTTATTTCCTGGCTGCATGGCAGTTGCATTATACTTTTGTAATTCATTTAACATCATTTCCAATACATCTGGTCGCCTGTGTAACATAATTTAAAAATAATTATTACAAATTTTACGAATTATAACTTGTGTTAAATTTTAAAGGCAGTATGCCTGTAGGGTACGCAACATTTATTCTAGTAATTATAAAAAAATATTTACAAATAAGCATAATTGTCACGTTCACAAGGATCGATGTAAATATCTGTTAAGCATGGACTCTTGTCGGGAACACATAATGGGAGCGAAGTATTTTTTTCCGGACAATTGATCATCGCTTCCTTCCTCAAATACAGAATATCTTGAACATTTAATCTAAAGCCAATATTAGACAATTCTCTTCCAGTTTCCTCCTCTGTAATTTTGGATACATTGTAATAAATTTCTCTCTCAGAAGGGCCATACCAATCGTTCCATTGTGTTCCATAAGTAGATCCTATTTTTAAAATCAAATTATCTTTGTTATTTTTCTTATAAGTATTAAATAAAAATATATTCTATATCAGTGAAAAAGTAGATTATTTATTTAATCAGTTGATAAATTAACAAAATAACACTGAGAAAAATAAATTGAAAAAGATACAAAAATATTAAAGCAAATTAATATTTAGAAATAAAGAATAATTTTTGTGTGACGTGTTCGATAATAGAAAGAATATTATTATAAAAATGATAGTTTGAACAAATGCGTATGCCATTTGCTAAGAATCTTAGTCATTTTTCTTAGTCTTCTCTCTATTTACTGAAGCGAAATGTATAGAAATTGTATGATTTAGGCACCTTGCATTAATTTCCAACGTCCAATTGTGATAGCTGAAGTTCCATAAATATCGTCTATATTATGAAGAATTGTATGTCTCTTGGATTCACTATTGGTTTGTAAAGCTCGCCACATATCAAACCCATCGATATGACTCAAAGCAGATCCATTTCCTCCTGCTGCTGTAACCAATGTTGGCAGCCAGTCAGTTATATGCATGAGTTGCTTAAATAATCTGCCTTTGTGAGTCAATTTCGGGGACCAGATAAAACAAGAAGCTCGGGTACCTCCTATTATTATAGAAATGAAAATGTATAGTAGTGAGATATACAAAGTGTATCTAAAGGAGTGTCTTATCTAAAGGCAATTCAATTATATTATTTTTCTTAAAATATCAAATTCACTAGGGTTTACCTTCGAAATTAGTATTTTTTACACCTCTTAAAGGCCAATTGGACGCATGGTTAAAATTAAATCCCTCAGCTGGCCCTCCATTATCACTTGAAAAAATAATAATTGTATTTTTTAACATATCCCTTCTATTTAACGCTGAGACAACTTCTTTTACTGATTGATCCAATTTATAAACCATTGCTGTAAAATACATAATATTTAGTAACTCTTTAAAATATTTCATTTTCAATTTTTGCAAGAAAGTAAAAAATGCGTTCATTTGCGCATATTTCTCTGAGTTACTATGATTTATGTTTTCAAGTGTCTATATGAAATATGGCATCACAACACCGAGACGATTGAAGACGATCGCAGTGCAATGAGTTAACATTACTTTTATACCTCTAAAACGACTTCTTTCATGCGACCCTATACCACATAAATTTGGAGTATCAGTCATATTAACTTGAAGTGGTTCATACGGATTTCCAGAATGAGGTGCTCCATGAGACAAATACAAGAATAGTGGAGTACTGGTGTCATGATTATTTATGATTTTCACTGATTCTCTTGTAAAAATATCAGTTATATACTGTCCATGGAGGTCCCAAGCTGGTTCTAATCCACGTCTCATATCCAAGCCCCATTGATTCTAAAAAACAATTTTTCACGTAACAAATTTTTTGAATTTAATATTATTCAAATTACTTCTCTAATTAATTAATTCCGATTTTAATATTAAAAAATATTGAAAAAACTATTCCTCACGAATTCTTCTGATGTATGATCAAAGTAATCAATTCGTCCACCCCAAAATCCTAAGTGACTGTCAAATCCTCTAAACGTAGGTGTATATTCTTTTTTATATAGCCCTAAATGCCATTTCCCTACTATGTGGTTTTTGTATCCTAATTCTCGAAAATATTCAGGAAGTAATTTTTCTGTAAGTGGTAATCCTCGAGGTTCGCCACTTTTTAATACCTGTAATTTTAATTTTGTTTCACAAATATTTCAAGAAATAAATGTTTTTATTTTAAAATAATTTATTCAACAGAGAAGTAATATAAGCTTCGTAGGTCAAATTTATTCTATATGCAACTTTTTATCTATTAACAATATTAAACAATTCTTTCATATAAAAATTAACAAATCTAATAATACCCCATGTTGCATTCCTGTATGAATGGGGTATTTTCCTGTCATGAGAGCACTTCTTGAAGGTGTACATATCGGTGTAACATAATACCTATCTAAGATAATTCCACTGTATGCTAAAGCATCGATATTTGGTGTAGGTATTATTCCAGATCCGTGAAATCCAACATCGTTCCAACCCTATCAATATATTGAATGTGAAAGTATTATTTGTAATGGGTATGAAACATTTATTCTAGTTCAAATAAAAATAGAATAATAATAGAACCAAACAATTAAAGTATTTGCTAAAAAAGTACTTACTAAATCGTCTGCCAAAATGAAAACAATATTTTGTCTCTTATTTGCAAATGCAATACAAACACTGTATAATAAAAACACCAAAATAACTCTTTTTAATTCAAAAAACATGTTCCAATTTTGAACAGTTGAAATTTACTCAAGCTCTGAACCAGTGGACTCAAACGTCGATAGTGACAATCGAGCATAAAATAAAGAATATCTTAAAAAGTGACGAATGAGGAGCGTAACTCTTAACGCGGCCACTAGTATACAAAGTGCCTTTCATTGTCAAGGAATGATATTAACTACATAAAGAGACCATTGAATGAGCACGTCTCAATGTCCATTTCGAGGACTGATATTAACAAATTCAAATGTTCAGATAAGATAGCCTGTATATCTATCAAGCGGAACTAGATTAGGGTTAAAAAGGAAAGTGTCATTGGATTTTAATGAAAAATCTTTCATTTATTCTTGTGTTACTATTACGTAATGCAATCACACGCTTTTACATGTTTCAACTCGTATAGTACATAGTACGATACAATATTAGAGGCAGTAAACGAGTATTCGACTCTATCACTCTCACTCTCTCTCTCTTCCTCTCTCACACTTAACACGCAGACAAAGTGCTCTTACACTCGATCACAAAAATCCGTCTGACTCGTATGCGGGAATTATTTATCCAAAATTCATAATGAATCATATAAAACAATCTAAATAAATATTAACACGCGGGAGTTACGACGAGAACCTTCTACCAGGATCTCTTGTGCCCTTCTTCCCAAATTAAACAATTCACGTACAGCGAAAACCCCGAAGAAACATTGGACCGAATTAAAAGCGAACAGATTCGAGATCTAGTGGGAAGAAGTTACTCGTAAGGAGGACATAGTATGGGTGAAAAAAAAAGTAAAAAATCGTACAAAAGTGGCGCCACCCTTTGGGCGTTATTGGCGTTATGATCAGTCCATAAAGTAAAGCGCCATCGCAGTTGTGTCCTACTATATCGCAACGAGCTTGCTCAAAGTTACAAAAAAAGGTGATTTATTTGAAGCACATTTTGTTGTGACTTTGTGAATTGACTTTTTCACCGATGACAGGTGGCGCCGTGCACACAAATCGATCCGCAGCTGGTGATGTTCTTCGCGGAGTTTCGCCGATAGGGCGCAATCTCGCTGGCAGGGCGCAATCTCGCTCGCGTTATCAGTCTAGATGGCGCTTAAAGCTCGCCTTAAAGCTCGTCCTTGAGGTCGTCTTCTTCGGCACCGCTGGGTGGTGGAGCACCTCCCGTGCCTTGGTAGAGTTTCGCGATGATTGGTTGTACGATGTCCTGCAACTCCTTCTTCTGTTGTGTGTACATCTTGGGGTCAGCATCTTGGTTCTCTTCGAGCCACTTGATCTTTTCGTCGATCGCTTCCTCCATCTTAGTCTTGTCAGCTTCGCTGACCTTGGCACCCAATTTTTCTTTGTCGCTCAATTGGTTCTTCAATGAGTAAGCGTATGACTCGAGTTCGTTACGGGCTTCTACGCGTTCCTTCAATTTCTGATCCTCATCAGCGAATTTCTCTGCATCCTTGATCATGCGTTCGATATCATCAGGGGTCAAACGATTCTGGTCATTCGTGATAACGATCTTTTCACGGTTTCCAGTGCCCTTGTCCTCGGCGGATACTTGCAGAATACCATTAGCATCGATTTCAAAGGTGACCTCGATTTGAGGAACACCACGTGGCGCTGGTGGTAAACCAGTAAGATCGAATTTGCCGAGCAAATGATTATCTTTGGTCATTGGACGCTCTCCCTCGTAAACTTGAATGGTTACAGTGTGTTGATTATCCGAGGCCGTCGAGAAGATTTGAGATTTCTTTGTTGGAATCACAGTATTTCTGTAAAGGAAAGATTTATATTATTCGCACTGTTCTCTTTAACATTTATTCAATACTCTCGGTGAGAGTACCATTGGAAAATTAGTGTGCATAATTCAATGTTTGACTAGTATTTACGTAAGGCAACAAATACATGACGTCGCGACGGTACTGTGCAGTATCATAATCATATTAAAAGACTAATAATTGATTTTCTTGTAATAATGAATACATGAGAAGAGAATAGACATCGAAGAATACCAACCTTGGGATCAATTTTGTCATAACACCTCCAACAGTTTCAATACCCATGGTCAAAGGATTGACATCCAAAAGAACGATAGCATCAGTGTCTTGTTCTCCAGAGAGTACACCAGCTTGGACAGCTGCACCATAAGCGACAGCTTCGTCGGGATTGATACCCCGTGAAGGTTCCTTTCCACCAAAGAATTCTTTCACTAATTGTTGAACCTTAGGAATTCTGGTTGAACCACCCACAAGTACAATTTCATCAACATCTTTCCTGTTCATATCAGCATCCTCTAACACTTTTTGCACAGGTTTCATTGTGCTACGGAAGAGATCCATGTTCAATTCTTCGAACTTGGCTCTGGTCAAAGTTTCAGAGAAGTCATCACCTTCAAAGAATGATTCAATTTCGATCCTCACCTAAAATGATTAATTGACTAATTAATTAAAACACATATCGTTTATATTGCGAGTAAAAATAAAACTGTAAAATTTAACATGATTTTCTTTAAGAAATGAACAAAATATTACCTGATGACTAGCACTGAGTGCTCTCTTCGCTTTTTCAACCTCACGACGCAATTTCTGTACAGCTCTGTTATCTTTACGGATGTCCTTGCCCTTCTTCTTTTTGTAAAGTTTAATAAAGTGATCCATGACACGTTGATCAAAATCTTCACCTCCTAAATGGGTGTCTCCATTGGTGGCAACTACTTCAAATACTCCGTTATCAATGGTGAGTAAACTGACATCAAATGTACCACCACCCAAATCGAAAACAAGAACGTTCTTTTCTCCATCTTTCTTGTCTAAACCGTAAGCAATAGCTGCTGCGGTTGGCTCGTTGATGATACGCATAACATTTAATCCAGAAATGGTTCCGGCATCTTTGGTAGCCTGAAGCAATTTAATAATATTAGTACTATGATTATTATCATAAAATGAAAGCATAATTAAAATAATAAAATACAAAAATTAATCTTTATGAAATAATAAACTGAAATTTAAATTTCTTAGCAACATTGATATTTTGTTTTATGTAATCTTACGTTATTAATTTTCATTTCTTACCTGTCTCTGAGCATCATTGAAGTATGCTGGTACAGTGACAACGGCGTGTGTTACTTTTTTGCCCAAGTATGCCTCTGCGGTTTCTTTCATCTTGCCCAAGACCATGGCAGAAATTTCTTCGGGAGCGAAGACTTTGTCTCCTTGACTTGTGGACACTTTGATATGTGGTTTGTTATTCTTCTCAATGACCTTGAAGGGGAAGAATTTGACATCGTGTTGAACTGTGGTGTCAGACCATTCACGACCAATCAAACGTTTAGCATCAAATACGGTATTTTCTGGATTTGTGGTCAATTGATTTTTTGCGGCATCACCAATGAGTCGTTCACCATCAGGAGTAAACGCCACATAAGAGGGGGTGATTCTGTTACCTTGGTCATTAGCAATAATTTCCACACGACCATTTTTGTACACACCAACACTAAAATAAGAAAAGGTATTTAAAAAAACAAATAACATTAAACTTATTGCAACTTGTTATTTTATTAAACAAAGGATTTTTTTATATCAAACAAATTAATTTGGAGAAAAAGTGAATAAATTATTTTGCACAGCTAATTTATTTACTTTCTGTATCTAAATTTAAAACATATTATAAAATAAAAAAATAGCTTTATCTTATTTGCAGTTGTATAAACAAATTGCTTTATTCAAACATGTGTTTAAATAAAATCATAAAAAATAGTAAATACTTATTTTTCTTAAAGTGATTATATTTAAATTATCTACATAACTTACTTAAAATATATAGATAATTAAATAAGTATTATATATTAATATCTTAAAACATTTATTTTAAAAATTGTATTATATATTCATGGGTATTACTTTTGACTAAATTAAAAAATTAATTAAAATATAATGAATTATTTTAAATTGTCAAAATTTTTAAAATAACATTCATTTACCATGAGTATGTTGTTCCCAAATCAATACCAATGACTGTTCCAATATCTTCCTTCTCTTTCTTTTCCTCTTTGGCTGTTGCGAATGTTGCAACTAAGCCTATAAGCAGAAGCGCTAAAGCTCCCTTCATTTTAACTCACTTTTTAGAATGACCTGTAATCCAAACGTTAACAGAAATTGATTTAACTATACTTTAATGTATCAAATATAATTTATTTGCAACAAAAACCACAGGATAAATTATTATTTTAAATATAATATTACATAAGTTTTTATATAAATTTTATATAAAAAACATGTACAAGTTGAAACTAAGTACTTTTACTATGAGTTATAGTGAATTTGTGAAATTTGGTATTAATTTTTAGTATCCCTAATATTAAAGTTATTAATTTTTCAAGGTTAATGTTAATTTGACACAAATAATATTAATATTTTACATTAAGAATTGAATTAAAAATGTTAATTTTTGTTCATTATTATTACAATATACGTCAAGTTAATATAAATTTGTGTTAATACGAAAGTGCACATTTGCTAACTTAAATTATGTTGCACTGCAAGTAATCTCGCGTATTCCAAAAAATGACGTGTCACTAACTGACATATTTTACCCTTCTCTCTCCTCAATTAAATCCACCATTTAAAATCTTTTACACCAATTTTGTCCACCTCAACATTGAATCAACACAATAAAACATTACAAAATTTATCATCATCCAATTTCTAAAGCACTATAAAACGATTTTAAAAATGTACTTAAAAAATTATAAAAAACAACTCGTCAACATCTGTCTAACTCGGTATTATCTTGTTTCCATGAATACTAAAAGAAAAACGTCTGCAATAACAATAATCAATCAATTGCAAAACGGTAATGGAATGACTATAATGCTAATTATTAATGTACCGTTTTTTGCTCGACTATAGCTCACCTCAATAATCAACCTTACTCCATAAAGACATTATAAAACATAATACAAACAACAAACTCACTTCAATTAATTCATCCCAATAAAAAACAATTCTACGGAAAAACATATTGGTACAAAAGTACATCTAAATAAATAAAATTGAGCAAAGAAATGGAAGAGAAACAAGAGACTCGATGTAACCCGAATCGCGGCAGACGTGGCAATTGAGCGTTACATTTCGGCGATTAAAAGCATGAAAAGCACAAAAATAACGCAAAAACTGAATTAAAAATGATGAAAAGAGTCAAAGCGAATAAGTACAAAATTTACCAATTGACAAAATTCGATGCTGTCCAGGATTCAACAAATACAAAACGTTAATTATCGGATACACGGCAACTCTTGGATTGATTTCTGAAAGACTGACTGCCGACTAAAAGCAGCGCTGACATATTAACGGGACTGTCTCGTCGTGGCCGAACGCGATTGGTCGGCAGCAACGGAATCGCGCGCACAGGTTGGTGAATTCCAATCAAGTTGTATCGCGTCGATTGGCCCACGTTGCCCAGCATCAGTGTTCTTCTAGAAGATTCGTGAGCGATTGCGATTGGTCGAGATCATCGAAATTCCGGCTAAAGGTGTTGCTCGGTAATATCATTTATCTTTATATGAAGGAAAAGGGACGATTTAAATCTTTTTAATTTTGTTTGCATAAATATACTGAAAGTTCTTGAAATACGTTTGATAATAAGAATGAGACCAATCTTTGATATATTGTTTTTGTCTCATTTTCATTCCCTTTTTCCATTATTCCTTTTTCATTTACTAGCCGTTATTCTGTATAGAATAATAATAATGAACATATTTGTTTTTACAATCAATTTAAGATTTATTTAATTGACACTCTTGTAAAAAGGATGCTGAAAAATGTCGATAAACTCTGAAAAACACTGATGAAAAACTGTTAAAATAGGGATTTTTCAGCTTTTTTCAGTTGCACTTATTTTTAAATGAACTTTTAATATTTTGCATAACTATTGAAAATAATAATTTATCACTTAATTGTAATTTCAGCATTAATTAGTTTTCATTAATTGATTTATTTTTATAATAAGAACTGTTTAAGTAGAAAACAAATTCGCTAACATATGAATGTATTTGGATTTCGGTAAAGAAATTCCGGCCCTGAAGGAAGCGAATTTGCCCACGCACGCGTTTCTCCACGTCACACTTTTGAAATGTAACGGGAAATGTACCGGTATGGTACAGATCCGTGATCTTCATTGGCACAAATATTGAGTCTGTACTTGTTCCCTTTTTCTTTCAAACAACCGTTGTAACTTACTGACGCAATTATTTATGTGAAATTGCGTAATGTAATCAACAGAATAGCTTGATGGTGAATTAAATCAACTTAAATATTGTCATTTATGAAAATTTGATTTGACTCGCATGTCTAAAAAAGGTCTTTTCGACTTTTTAATATTAATGACTATAATTTTCCCGTAATTTTGTTTTAATTATTGAATAGTATTATATTTGTTTGTTATGAAATATTACGGTAATTTTTACATATTTTAATTTAATTTATGTATAATAATCTGAAATATAATTTAGCAGAAAAAGTATTTTATTTTCGAATATTTTTTCATTGAAGTATTAATTTATCATATTACTGATTAATTATCAATATTGCATGTACATTAAGATATTTGGCAAACATAAAAATGTTACTCTTTATTTATTAAAGGTGATAAATAAAGCAAGTTAATGTTACATTCAAAATATTTTTAAATACTTCGCCGTGAGAGTTATGTATATGTGTGTCAACAATATTTTTCAAATATTGTTAATTACATGAAAATGTAGTTGCTACAGAGAATTTATTTATGAGAATTATTTATAAATAAACATAATTTGTGTAAATTTTGTAATTTTCCATACAACTTTTAAGTAAAGATTAATTATATTAAATATGACATATTAAAGCATATTGAAGCTGTGATTGGAAGTTCCCTATTAAAAATGATAATAATGACATATCAATACATCTTGAATCATCCAAATATGTGTATTTATATATCATTTTTAATGAGTAATGTATTATTTGTTTTAATTTTATTTTCAAATTAAAATTTAAATTTTTAATACAATCTATTTCATTAATAAATTTGTTTATTCTGTAATGACTTAATTCACCGTCAATTATTTGTTATCAACAGAGACAGAGATCAACAGAGAAATATACTGCAAATATGTCGGAGGTATTTTTAAATATTCTTTGCTATTATGATATGCAATACCATCGAGATATGAGATGATTCAGTCGGTGAACAAATGTTAAAGAATTATATTTCAATTTAATAAAAATATATGTATAAGATATTTTACTGATCTATTTTCTTACATTATAATAAAAGAGAATTGATTCTACCGATTTTCATGTAAATTTTTGTACTATAGTTCACAGTGGAGTTATTTCTAATTTTATTTTCCATTTGCAAAAGTTTTATTTTCATAATTTTTATTTCAATATTTTCATTAACAATATATTAAGTACAATGTACAAACAATTGTATAAAATAATTTTATATATTTCTTGTATATGATTATTCATTAGGTTGCATAAATTAATTCATTAAGTTTATAAACATCAATAATGTATTCTGTAAATTATTCTTAAAAGAACATATGGTATAAATTTCGTTTCAGAAACATAGATCTATGTTTCTTCGATGTAAAATTTGTTGTGTTCTGTTACATATGGATAAAATGATATGTTAAATAATTCAAATTATGCACAAAAATGGTAACATTAAATTAACAATTTAAATTATACAATCTGAATTATAAATAAAGATAATATAATGACTGACTAAATATACAAAATAATTATTCACATTTGTATATTGTTTTAAAAACTTATTTTTCTGAGTGTAGGAAGTTTTAAGTTATTATTTAAATTTCAACTATAACATTATTTTTTTCTATAGGTGGGATTTCATTAACATTTTTCTCAGTACTTTCTACATAGTCTTATAATTGTGTGTAAATATTTAATATTTACTCTTTGGACTTAACATGTCTAAAATTGTGGGGGTGAAGTACGTAATGATGCAATCTGCACCAGCACGTCGCATCGCAAGTAAGACTTCTTTCAAAACATTTTCCAAATTTACCGCATCATTTTTGGATGCATGATAAATCATCGCGTATTCTCCCGAAACTTGATAAACAAATAGAGGATGATTAGGATGTGTGTCTTTTGTTTTGCGTAGAATGTCTAGATATGGCATTCCTGGTTTTACCATTAACATATCTGCACCTTCTTCAACATCTCGAGCCTAAAAGAATTTTTTCTTTACTTAAAAGTATACACGAAGAATTAATAACATTATTATACATAGGAATACTTTTTCTCTGTGAATGTTACAGAGATAAATATGGATTATACATAAAAAGATAGATAAATATTATTTATATTAGAAACATGTCTTTAATAAGTTTAATTAATGCTTTAATAAATAATGTGATATAAAAATTTATATACATACAACTGCCCTTGCAGCTAAACCACTACTTCCTGCAGGTAACTGATAACATTGTCTATCCCCAAATGCAGGTGAAGATTTCGCTGCATCACGAAAAGGTCCATAAAAACTAGATGCAAATTTAGCGGAATAAGATAAAACAGACACTCTATTTGAATATCCAGCTTCATACAGAGCTTGTTTTATTGCCTTTATTCTTCCATCCATCATATCTGAGGGTGCTATAATATCTGCTCCTATATAGAGAAAAAAAAGTAATTACTAACCGCCTTATTGCGTAAGTCAAGATACTTGTACACCATAAATAAAATCAACTGGATCATTTTACAACAATCACTTTAAAATGTGTGAAGATCATTACATTTTGAAAAGATTTTACTAAACGTTCATACAAAAATCAAAGCATAAATACATCTATTTTTATTTTGCAAGATTAATTTTTTCAGTATCAAAATAGTATATTACTTAATTAGTAGTCTGAAGGACTACCAACATACTTTATTTTTAAGGTGAATAAACATATAATATGAAATATCATCCATCTCATATATATTTCCTATTGTATTTGAAATAGTATGCCAACAATAAGAAGTTTCTAAAGGAATCTAAAATTAATTGCTAAAAGTTTGTTAAAGTAAAATTTAAAGAAAAGTTAATACCAGCTTTAGCATAGGCAACTGAAATTTCAGACAGTCGTTTTATACTAGCAGGATTATTAATTGTTCCATTTGAATTTAAAATCCCACAATGCCCGTGATCCGTATAAGGACATAAACAAACGTCACACGCTATCACCAAATCTGGAAACCATTGTTTTATGAGAGAGACAGCTTGGACAATCGGATTATTTGAACCATCTGCATTAGTTCCTCTGTCGTCCTTGAAAAAAAAGTATACATATACTCTCGATAGGCGCAGAAAGTCACTGCGCAACCATGATATGCGATTTCATTGCTTTTAAAACTTATTCATATTTGGCGGGTTTTCTTTTCTCTCATTAGTCAGATTTGGGATGTATGTATAATTACATTTCAAGACAATTATATTTAGTGACATTCAGACAGTGGTGACTTAATATATTCTAGACATGGCACGTGTAGAGAAATATGCAATTAGTGTATTTAAATACATCCCGTCAGATTTCAGCAAATGTATGGATGGAAGAAAAAGAAATAAATGTGTGGAAGTGGAGTGTATTTATATTTGTGATATATAAAGTTATTTAGAGGACATGTCATGACGATATACACCCTTGAAGTGTTAATGTATTTAATATTTTTAAAAAATAGAAAAATAAAGAACTTCCTAACGGTCAATTTCAAATTTCCCTCCTAAATTCAAATAATATAACTTTCAGGAATGTAACTGTGATTGAAATTAAGGGAGCGTTCCCCCCCTATATATATGAAAAGATAAATTATTATAATATAGCAAAAAAAGTTAATTAACTTACTTTCTTCAAATCATAAGGGACACCAAATAACAAAATTGAAAGCAGGCCCTTTTTAACAAGTGGTGTAAGCATTTCTCTTAAATGGTTTATTCCATATCTATAAATTCCTGGCATACTATTGACAGCATCCTTTTTGTCTGGATCATCCCTAATTGATATTGGTAAATTAATAAATCAAACTAATTAATCAATTTACATATAACATTTAATATAAAAATGTAACCGATAGTCAAAGAAATAAGATAAATTATATCTACATGCACACTGTAACAATGTTTGCACTGTAACTTAATTCATTTTCAAAATATTATTTTTTGTCCATTTTTATGCATTTTTGGCCATTTATCTACTATTATAATTTTTATATAAACTTCACAAGTTTATTTGTTTATTAATAAACAAACATTATCTTTGTATTAGATATTATAATTACATAATATTAGTATTTTAGAATATATTTATTATACTTTTATATTTATTACTTATTTATAAATATATAAAGCATAATTTTAGTTAATTAATATCATGTTTTTATTAAATCTAAAAAAAGACCCCATTTCTTGTATATAAATATCATTACAATAGTTGCTAAATCATTGTGATTGCAAAGATTGAAGACATTTATATTGCAAACAAACCATCTTTAAGTACCTAAATATATATATATTCTGTACATAACACATAATAATGTTGAGGTTAATGGACTTACAGAATAAAAATAGGATACATTAAATTTTCTGGCATAATGTTCACATTTGACGATTGCCATTTCCTCAATAAAGGATGAAAAATTCCACTATGCAAAATATGCTTTGCTTCAACTTCTGTCATATTTAAGCAAAAATTTGTGAACTAACTAAGCGCTATATACAAGACAACTAGCACGCAAACCTGCTGAGGTTCCAATCAGTGATGATAGGAGACACGTTGAATCCATTGTGCAATGCAAGTGTGTACAAAGATTGTACCGTATGACACGATAGCGCCAAAATTTGCTCTTGAAGCACTTCATAGTTTTTAATATTCATATTTAAAATAACAAAAAGGATGCATACACAAAAATTAACAATAATTTTAAATTAGATAAATTAAATATTATAAAATAAATTGGAATAAAAATTTAAAAATAAATATAAACGATATTCCAAAAATGTCAAGAGTTATTAAATACTTGAAGTACAATTATTTATAAAAATAATTTATTATTGAAACATAAATGAAGCCTTATTAAATATCTTAACTTTTTAAGTCTTTAGAAAGAGTACATCAAAGTTATAGTGTGAAGTTTAAAGATTTAAGAACTTATTAAGATATACAATAAGATTTTAGTCGCGTGAGCCTGGTGTTGAACGGTATTTTGTGAGAATAGAATTATATTCTTAAAGAAACATACTTTTATAATTTATAATAAAATTAATATCAAAACTACGTTTGATATCATTCTAAAACTAAAAACTTTGAAAATATCATTGTGAGTCACTTTAATATTACTTGTTGTAACTCTTCTGCAGTGACACTCATACATTGACTACATAGCCATCAGTTTTGAGATGTGATATATTTTTCATATACACAGCAAATAACATCAAAGTGATAACATTGACATCACTGTGATAATCTATAAAAGTCTGAGTTTATACATGGCAATTTTAGTAAATGAACTAATTAGAAATTATATCATTTTATTCAAATATTTTAAAAATCTCACAATTCTAATATCAATATATACATAATCACGTTTCTATTTCAAGCAAATAGGTCTGGGTTCACTGAACCATTCCTTTAATTCAATTTTTAACAATGTCTAATTATTAAATATAGACGCACATTTTATTTATTTATAATGTCTGATGCATTAACATCAGATTTGACTGTAAAAATAATCTGTATAAAAATCAGCCTTTGGTATTATTGCTTTGTTGTCAAACACTTGGCAGTTGATTTGTTCAAAAGGTATATTGCTTAATGAACATCTACATTCGTTACCAGTTCTTCAGCAATAATTGATACTGTAGATGCTCTTCTTTCAAAACTTGTAGTTGCTTCTAAATGTAAACAAATAATTGTAATCAGAATTATTATATGTTCGAAATTTTAAATAAAATTTATTCATATTCTATTTTGATGAAAAATAACTTGTTTTTTCTTCCCTTCAAAAGATTCTGAGTAAAAAAAAACACAAATATTTTGCATATTAAAATAATTAACAAAAAATTTTACCTGCACATTCTGGTTCACATTTAATAATTTTTCTTTTTTGTTTGAGTCGAGCTACATTTAAATGAACCAAAATTGGACCAAAGAACCAATATCCTAATCCGCTTCCAATAATTAGTGCTATGCTTACATACCCATTGAAAGTCATTACTGCTAACATAAGCAAATAACTTAATGTTGTGTGAAATGACCAGTGGGTAACTTCTAAAATCCATTTACACCAATAGGAACTGAAGTGGAAATTAAATTCTATAAATATATTATTTATTCAACTAATCAGATAAAATATTTTTAACAGACTATTCGTCTGTGGTGCAAAAAATTTAGACATTACTCAATTTCAATTAAATATATATCAATTAAATATAATTAAAAATTTATTCTTCAATATATATATATATAAATATGAATTACTTAATTTACAATATTTTCTAACATTAAATATTTAGATATCAATAAATAAAGTATAATAATTTATTATAAAAAATATAAAACAAATGTGATTAATTATAATATTTAAACATAGGTCAAATGATTTATTTATACCAAGTTAAATTGGTAGCAGGTTCATTATTTCTTCTTGACATTCTTGATAATAAAGATGAATGTTCTGAATTACTTCCCTCATTACTGTGCACAGAAATCATTGTCATTTTGCGTAACTTAATCTGTAATATTTTCATTCCTTCATAAATTATAGCCAAACTTGCAAGTCCAATACATATTGCAATGAATCCTTTAGTTGATGTTACATTTAACCCAGGGAATATGAAATTCCCTAATTCGGTTCCAAACCAAAAGCTTTTGTGCATCTGAAAAAGAATTCATCTTTAAGAATTTTAATCAAAGAACACTGAATATTTTATTAACGTTCTTTGTTGAAAAGTGGAATGGCTACAGTATCAAGTTTGATTTATCAGAACTGATAAAGTTGTCTATGAACTCAATTAAGAAATATTGTAATCTAACAAGACCTCAATCAATACTCAGATTTTTCAAAAAATTGTCTTGTAATTGGTTTTTAAGGCAAAAATATTTAATTAACAATATAACATTTTAATAATAAAGATGAACTTTCACTCTTGATATCAGATACTGATAAATGTTATTATATCATGTTTTGGAATGTAACACATTTAAAGCATTATATTTATTTGTTTTAAGTTTACCAGTAAAAAAAACAAACAAAAGTACTGCAACTTTTAATATACCATTTCATTAACTCTCTTTTAAATTAAGTTTTAAGCAAATTAATAATTATACACTACGATAAAGTATTCATTAACAAAGAGAGAGCTATAAAAATTAATTTTCAATACTTTTAAAAATAACAAAGCATAAATTCAACAGAATGATGTTAAACTTTTAACCAAATTAAGTTTATTGATATTAAATAATTATTCAATAAAATAATCTTGGAAAAATAAATGACATAATTAATATATCCAGTTTATAAATAAAATTTTAACAATTGAACAAAAGTGAAATAATCTTTTACATTAAATTGAAACAGTGACAAACTATTTATTTGGATTTAATTAATTAAAAAATGATTAAGAAATTGACAAACAATAAAAGTGAAAATAATGTAAATATAAATCATCAGCTTTAACATTATTTTTTTATTTATTAAGTCACAAACAATGGATATATTGTTAACTCACTGTGCACACTGATAACGCCCCTTGAAAATTATTGTTTGTTTACTGAAACATCAAATGATTCATTGCTCTATTGGCGACTTTGGTATCAACATTTGATGGTGCCATTGCTTTTAAATTCGTCACATGGTTAATGAACAAAATGTCACCTTTCTTTCACGTATGATTAGACTTCGTAAGATTTGGTCTCGTCACACCTTGATCACATACC
Source organism: Leptoteleia sp. ZL-2020 (assembly GCA_022817305.1). Lineage (NCBI taxonomy): Eukaryota > Metazoa > Arthropoda > Insecta > Hymenoptera > Scelionidae > Leptoteleia > Leptoteleia sp. ZL-2020. The sequence goes on along the minus strand of JABFPN010000097.1, from coordinate 13,409 downwards.
TTTGTGGTTTTGATATTAATTTAAATAAAACATAACATTCGAAATTGATCTAATAGGTTAAGTCAAAAAAGCGAGGCTTAATTCAATGATGGAGAGATGCTAAGAACTTAATCATACTGCAATTTATTTATTAACCCAGATAAAACGTTGAGAGTGAGTGACAGTGATGAACTAAACGTAAGAGCCAAACCACTTTCAAAGATTTTTTATCTACTATATACATAATACAAGTATGAAACGTGTAATAGGTTGCCTCTTTGTATACGAATATTTGACATTATTTTAATTTCATTTAACGTATAAGAAAAGAAACATTAATTTAGATGCATTTTAATTTATATTTACGGATTAACTTAGTTGAAGTTAACATTAGATACAGAAGAATTTAAATACTACTACTGCATTTAAAAATTCCCGCCATTGTAACAGAGTTTCGATTAACAACTGAGAATCGAATATAGATAATTGCTTAAAATGCATTTTAAGTATTTTATCTGTTTATCTTTGTACGTTTTCTATATAGTTTACAAAAGATAGGTTAAGTAAAATTTCCCCGTGAAATATGATGTACTTTTATTTATTGTAAAGTAATCTAACCAAAGTTAACCTTCAAAACATTCAAAAGTGTTACCGCGTGAGGTATTAATTTTTTGGTAAATGTAAGAATAATTAATAATTATAACTGTGCACTGTATATTCATATATAAAGTACATATATAATGTATACGAATAATATCAGATTTTTTATTATTGATTGTTAATTTTAAAGACAAATTATAAGCAAGTGTTTTGGAACAACACATTCTAAAACTTAAATTATTTATAAATAAAATTTATTAGATATATGATTTACATATAGTGAGTTTAATATAATTAATTGTTCTGTTAGGTAAATAATTCAATTTAAAGAGCATGGAAATAAATTTATATTCTTTATATGATTAATATCCATTAGTCACATTTTTTAATTCATATAAAAATTCATATAAGATTTTTATTTTGGCTTGAACAAATAGAAACATTCTATTAAAAATAATAAAAATGATAATCGTAAAATCAATTTTTAATATTTTTTTAATTAAAAACTATATCATTTTTAAGTTTTACTATTATTTCAAAAAATGGTAATTTCAGATTTCTTAGTATTAAAAAATATTAAATAACCTTTTTATAGTTTGCAGAATCAATTTTCGTCAATTCTACAATAAATCTTGGAAGTAGAGACTAGATTCACATAATGGCAAACAGTGTAGGAGGTAAAGTACTTCCAAAATTTCGTGAAGTATTTAAATTACCTAATAAAGATCCATTGCGCTGGTTTCCTGGACACATGGGGAAGGGTTTAAAACAGATGCAAAACTCCTTAAAGAATATAGATTGTGTAATTGAGGTCCATGACTCTCGTATTCCAATCTCAGGCAGGTATATAAATTTCAAACGCACCATGACTAGTCTTAAACCTCACATATATGTGCTGAACAAAGTTGACCTTATGGACACTAATTACAAAACAAAAGTAATTGACCACTTGAAAGTTGAGGGAGTTGAAAATGTTTTTTTTACGAATATGAGAAAAGACAATTGTCGTGAGGTAAAAAAGATTATACCCTTAGCAATTAATTTGATTGAAAATTCAGAAAGATACAACAGATTGCAAGCGGAGGATTACACATTAATGGTAATCGGAGTGCCAAATGTCGGTAAATCTTCTTTAATAAATCGTCTGAGGAATCAGAATTTAAAGAAAAGAAACGCGGCTCAAGTTGGAGCAAAAGCTGGTGTTACCAGAAGTTTAATGAACAGAATCAAAGTTTCAGAAAAACCTCCGATGTATTTACTGGATACCCCGGGTATTTTAGATCCAGTAGTACCAGATGTTTACGCAGGACTAAAGCTGGCACTTTGTGGTTGTATTCAGGATACAGTTGTTGGAGCTGAAGTCATGTCAGATTATTTATTATTCTGGTTAAATAAAAACCAGAAGTTTGATTATGTGGATATACTTGGTCTTTCTAAACCTACTGATAATGTGGTTGAACTTTTAACTGTACTATCAGTAAAGAACAACTGGTTTATGAAAATAAAAGACTTTAATACCGGAATGATTCAAGAGCGACCTAATTTCCAAGTAGCAGGATCACATTTTCTTAATTTGTTTAGAAAAGGGGAGTTTGGACAATTTTGTTTAGATTCTGATAAATTAGATTAAAACACATTTTTTTAAAATAGAAAAGATTGTATAATAAGTAGAATAAGGAAATATTTTTTTTTATTTTTCAACAGTTAATATTTTATGAACCTGTAATAATGAAACAATTTTACATATTGTAATAGTTGCTACATTTGCTGTAACATTTATTAGATTTTTAAGCATTTTATGTTACTATCCATGTATGTAACAAGATATCAGTATTATTAAAAAGCTATTAAAACATTTGAATATATCTTATTATATTATAAACATGTGAATATCTTATTATGTGTTCAATAATGTATTAAAGTTTCAGTTTAATTTGTGTGGTAACATTCTTAATATACATGCAATAAAATTCACATAAACATTATAGTAATATTTGACTGTATACAACATAAATGTTACAACAATTACTTCAGATATACAACAGTTATTGCAATGTTTAAGACCAATTCATGCAATCTTATTTGATATCGTTGTAATGCATTATGATATAATGTAAAATCTTGCATGAAATGTTGCAATAAGGTTTTAGTAATGTGCTCATGACAGTATGTAATATGTAACAATAATAAAATGTGTTATATAATTTACATTTTATATTAAATTATATATTACAAGTATAAAGAAGCAATAATTTAATCATTATAAAGATGTTACAATTACTTAAAGCAATACTGTTTTTTGTGTAAAATTGTTTCAACAATGTTTAACTGTTCAGGTTATTTACTATATGAACTGTAATAAATTCTTAATTTAAATTATATAAACTCATTTGTATAATTAGCACGGCAAAATTCAAATTTGGATAATAGGTGATAAATTTAAAATATTAATTTTCTGTTTATAGTATTTATTTTTGTTTTATTATTATAAGTAAAATCTGAGTAAATAGTTTTGTACATATGCCTACCTTTAATAAGTAATTATTAAAACAAATGTATTAACGTTGTTTAATAAACTTTATAAAGTATAAATACATCATTGAAGTGTAAATGACTGGTAATTATTGTAAATATTGCTGTATTGTAAAATAGTTATATAGCATATTGAGTTGGAATTATTTTATATCAAACAAAATGATATAAAAATATACACTTTATTGTCAATTAACTGAAGATTTTTTATTTTTTCCCCATAATTATTACCTCATACTGAACCGTGAGTCCAGGGAATCTCGCAACATTTTTTTTCTTTTAATAAAATTAAGAAAATATTTATTTTATATCAATTTATTTTATAAATGAAAATTAATGATGAATTAAATAAAATGCACTCGTATGTAAAAAATAATAACGTATGTAATAATTTTCAATAATTATTACATAATTGATTATAAGCGTAAATATGAATACTTCAGATATTTGAAACTGAAGATATGGCAATAGCTTGCATCTAATTTCATTTGCTCAAATCAGTTATAAAGTGTCCTACTAACATAAATTACAACCATTATTTTCATTTTAGATGTAAAACAATAGAGTCATTGATTTCATGAAAATTATTTGAAATAATTAAAACAAAAAATTCTTTGTCGTTTTTCCTTTTTTAACTTTATTCCAAAAGGGCTTTGTGTCCATCTTATAAACAGATATTTTACAATTTTTTTTGGCTAATATTTTTTTTACATTTGTGTACAATAATATTTAAACAATCATAATGTTAGCATGATTTTGAATTTATATACACTGCGTACATAAGCACTTATCGCGCTTTCCCTTCCAAACGTTTACCCCTTCCTCTTTTCAGAGCAACGTGTTTCTCTGTTGATTTCGGCATACTTTCTCTTGGAAGTAAGTGAGTGATACTCTACTGGAAAAGTTAAACAAGTGTTACAATTAATTCTAAATGATAATATAAACAAAAGATATACTTTTATGATATTGGATAAATAAAAGAATTTATCCCTTTTTTCAGTTTATTAAGAGCGCTTCGAGAAATTTTGTTAATTCGTAAACTTTTGTAACTTGCAGTGAAAATGTTCGCAAGAATCACTTTTTATCCCACCTTACTTTATAATGTCGCAATGGAAAAAATTACCGCTAGAAGGTGGTATGACAGAATAGACGAAACAGTTATTTTGGGGGCATTGCCATTTCGAGGAATGACAGAGAAGGTACCACAAACATTTCATTTTTTGAAACAATAATTATACATTAATAAATAAAAAGATTGTTTTTGTTCAAGATGTACAAAACTATGATTTAATAATAATTTGTTTAAATGTCAAATAATAATAATTTTATAATTTTAAGAAAAATTTGTTATTTTATTTTTATAAAATTTAACATTAAAATATTTTAAATTATACTTTTTGTAGCATTTCTCGTTATGTCAGCAAATTACAAAAAGATATACAGCAACGATATAATGGTCATGCACATAACAATTTTCTTATAACAATTATAATAATATAAGGAAATAAAATAAATTTTACATTAAAATATAAATTATTTTCAGTTAATTAAAGAAGAACATGTGACTGCAGTAGTTTCTATGAATGAAGATTACGAATTGCAATTATTTTCAAACACTGCTGAGGTAAATTAGGTAACTGTAGTACTGAATAATACAGGAAAAATGCTAAATATATCTATTTAAAATGAAATATTTGTTCGTTTGTTTAAAGGGTTGGAAAAGGCATGGTATACAATTTTTACAATTATCCACAACAGATATATTTGAAACTCCTTGCCAAGAAAAGCTCAGAACAGGGGTAAATTTCATTAATCAATTTCAAAAAAGAATTGGCATAAATTGTGATGACAATGCGAACAAAGTCAATGGCACAGTTTACGTACATTGTAAAGCTGGTAGAACGCGAAGCGCGACACTAGTTGGATGTTATCTAATGAAGGTTAATATTTTTTGATAAAAATTAAGATAGTTTGTCTAAATGACATAAGATTATTATAATAAGTTTCTCTTAAGCATATATAGAAATCAAAAGACGTTTAATTAATAGAATTAACACTTTAACGAAATTTAATATTAAATATTGTTATGCGAATAATTAAGCCCTCATAAGTGCCAATATATATTTATTTTTACATAAACGTTTCATAAAGGTGATCATCACTTTTTACTAAACTTGCAACAATTTTAATTATACTGGTGAAGGTTTAAGAATTTCGTCCTGTACTTCATTGCTATTATACAGAAAATGAGTAAATATAATCAACGTCATTGCTATTAATAGAAAATGAGTAAATATAATAAAAATAAATAATGATACTCATCAATTTTATTTTTATTGTAGAAAAATGGATGGACACCTAAAGAAGCCGTAGAATTTATGAAAACTAAGAGGGAACATGTCTTCTTACACAGACCACAATGGAATGCTTTGCAAATTTTTTACGAAACTAATGTTCAATAATAAAATACTTAAAAATAATAATAAAAAGAATTTAATAATTTATGTGAATATTTCTGTAAGCACACCGTTATTACTTTATTTTAATTAAATTCTGACAATGATCTAAAGACTTTCTCTGTTACCTCATTTTTCTGTTTCATTTGTTGTAGGCTTTGCCAAATTTGATGAAGCAAACTTTGAAGCCTCGATAATACATTTATCAATTAAAACTTTTATTTCATTAGGTGGAATTTTTTTCATTTTCATGTTACAAGTTTCTTGCAGATTTTCGTCCTTTGAGTTCATTGCTTGCGAATCAAAAATTTGCAAAATGATTTTCATCCAAGATTGTGCGTTGAATTTTTCAGAAGCTTTTTCCTATTTATTTAGAAATTGAATAACATTAAAATGATATTAGTTATTTAAACAAACAATATTATTTAATTTATATAATTTTGTTACTAATTTACAATTTTATCTGATTGATAACAAAAATAAAGACTGTTACAATCTCTAATTTTATATGTTTTTAAAACAATAAATATGTTAACTGTTTTATAAGTATAATAAAATATTTGTTTCCAAACTAATGGAAAAAAGTGCTATATTTTTTTCCAAAATATCTTATACATTTTTACCTTTGGGACACAACATCTTGCTTGAATTGCACCCTTACTATACGCAATAATTAAAACAGGAACATCTGAACACAGTTTGGTAATTTTTGGTAAAGGAAATACATCCAATGATCCATCATTTGGTTGAAGATAATGAACCACAAATGGTAAAGTGGACGATTGTAAAACATTTTTCATTTCAGTTTCTATCGAATTTCTGAAATTTATATTTAATTTTAAATTATAAGTAATATTTCTATTCTTAATTAGAACTATTTTTAATAAAAACCAAATTCTAAGTTTATTGTCATGAAATATTAATCACAATTATAAGAGTGTCACCTTATAGTTTCTCTCTCTTTTAATTGCAAGGCAATAAATAAGTTGTCTATTCTTTTCAAACAATCTTGAACAATAACGTAAGGAACTAATATCCTTGAGTTTTTGTCGGTTAGTTGAGTTTTCATTTCATTCAACAATTTACGAAAAATTCTTTTGTGAACAGAATTTTTAGAAAACTCAAGTTCCAAATTATTTAGCTTATTTACGAAATTGTTTCCAATGGTTTTAGCTTCAAAAGCTAAAGGTCCTACCGCGGCTTTTATACTGCAACTATTACGACCTTGAGATTTCAAATTTAAAACACAAAAATGGTCCAAGTGCAAAGTATTGTGAACATGAGTCCCACAACAAGCTTCTCTGAAAATAAATATAGAAGTTATATACATTTAAGAATAAAATAAACAAAAAATGAATTAATTTAGAAATTATTAAATTACTTTGACTTTAAATCCTTGCCAGCAATGTTTACAATTCGAATTTCATTATCAGAATAAACTTTTCCCGGAATTGTGGTTATGTCGTCATCAGCAAGCATTTGTAACATATCAATGGTTTTTATAGTAACTGAAGCACCTTCTTTTATACTTTCATTAATAAGATTCTCAATTTTTGAAATGTCTTCATTTGTAAGCTTGTTTCCATAAACACTGCATTCATATTTAAGAAAATCTTTGCATACTGAACTTGATTGTTGTTCAGAGATTGGTAGAATTTGTTTTATTGCCGCGTTCAATAAATGACATGCTGTGTGATGTCGCATTGTTCCAATACGCTGGTTTTCATCAATTAACACTGAACATTCATCTCCAACTTTTACTTCAAATTCGGAATTTCTAAAATATTTATACATATACTTTAAAATAAAACATTAGACATTTTCTATTTCAAACAAATTTCTTTAGTAAAAATCACGTTTAAAATGTTTTATCTATCACATAAAAGTTCAATCTAACTCTAAAGAAATGATTCCGTTGAATTCGAACAGATTATTAGCAGTCAAGATTTGAAAATTAATGCATAAATGTTCAATTTTTTCAATATATTTAAAAATTCAATTATAAATTCCGGAACTTTCATATTTAATTTAAAATTTTGTTATTAATATTTACTTTGAATCTTGAATGACAAAATGTCCAATGTGAAACACATAGTCACGAATTTTACGAACTTCTTTGATGGCAAATAATAGATCATTGATACGAATAAATCCTTTATCAGATGACTGGCCGCCTTCTGCTGCATAACAAGGTGTTTTATCAAGTAAAATTGCAACTTCTGTTGTAGGATTTATGATAGCTTCTCTTTGAACTATATTTCCACTTTGCGCAACAGTGGCTTCCACTATCAACTGCTTTTCATCGAATATTTGCAAACCAAGTTGTGACAATAAAGAATCTGGAATTAAGTGTATATTAATTTAAATATGTATTCATTATTTGTTGATAAAACATTTTTTTCCTGAATCATTTATGAATCGAATTCTGAATCAAATACTATATCTTTACCATTAACAATCATGTCTATCAATTTACAAGAGACTGTAGGAAACTTGTACTCATTTTCTTCATATGAGTAATCATATTTAAAAGAATCGATCGTTTTAGGAATGTTGCATTTTTCTAAAATATTTAGAATATTTTCAGAAATTAAATCCTTTGTTGATTTTTCGTTTTTCAATCTTGACATTTCTTTTGCTTTTTCGAATTCTTGTTTGAAGTCTTCGATGTCAAAACTTAATGATTCAATTTTTGCCAACTCTGTTATTGTATCCACATGCAAACCATAAGTGTCATAGAGTCTGTAAGCTAATTCTCCAGACATTTTATCAAAATTTTGTCTAAAAAGAAATATGCGTTCATTTTATTTAATTAGAATTTTATTTTTTTTATTTAAAATGGTTTTATTAAATTTTAAATATTCTAATTTCATTAAACTTAAAATATTTAATATTAATATTTCAAAAAATAGTTTAATATACTTTATTTTTAACTTATTTTGTAGCTCTTTGTAGGCTGGTATTAACCCGGGAGTCACTTCGGAAATTGTTGATAATTGTGGACGATTTTTCACTATTTTTTTCCAATCACTCTCTGTTTTATCTCTAATGTATTTCAAAACTTCTTCTTCGTAACAAATTATACATTGCACCTAAAATACAATAATTTGTCCAATAAAAAAATTAAATTTCTTATAACAATAAACAAACATAATGAAATTAATCTAAAATGAAATGTTCAAGATTATTCAGAGATATCTTTTCAAAATTATACATAATTTTATTAACTTCCTTTGTGTGTTAATCAATTTTATATTGTACTAAAAGTAAGAAACATAAAAGAAAAACCTTTTTAATATTCCTCTCTAATTCTGGATAACACTCTCCAAGATTTTCAACAACTCTATAAGACAATTCATTTAATAATCCATTCTTTTGAAAAATATTTTGGCTGACGTTTATAGCTTTCCTCAAAGCACGTCTTAATTTTGGACTAAAAAGGAAAAATAAAAATTAACTAATATTGTAATTTTTCATATAAACTGTAATATAATCTATCATTATTATTACTTCTGATCTGGAGAAACTCCATCCGATAATGCAACTGTAATCATTCTTGCATGATCTGCTAATATTCTGTAACCTGTATCTATTCCATCCTTATCAGCAGGTCCATACCTTCCTTCATATTTGGGAACTTTAGCGAAATTTTCAATTGCTTTAAACAAAGGTTGAAAAAGATCAGTATCATAATTTGATCTTTTATTTTGAATTACAGCTAAAAGTCTTTCAAATCCCATTCCTGTATCAACGTGGTATTTTGGTAAAGGTATTATAGAACCATCAACTAATCTAATTAAAGAACAATTTAAAAAGGTCAAACATTTTTATCAAAATGAAAATAAATATAAATATAAGAATATCAATAATCATGTCATTCTCAATTGATTTACGAATTGTATAATTCTATTAAAAAAAGAAATATTATTTCAAATATAAAAAATATTGATTATAAAACAATGTTTGATTAAGATGATTGTATTCTTTTCTTTTGTTAAATTGTTAATAAATTATAGAGTGTTATGTTAATTTTGAAGATACTTCTTTTGAAGAATTATTTTATTCATCACCTCTCCCCATATTCTTAATATATTTCAAACTAATTTGTTTCTCACATAATAAAATAGCAATATTTTTAGTATATTTATAAAATAATCAACGTAAAAATTGTTTTTAATTTTGTTTAAATAATTATAGCTTTCTAATTTCTTACAGAATGAGGTGACAATTTATAAAAAAAGAAATTTCTTCAAACCTTTGATATTGAATGAAAACAATATTCCAAAGTTCAGTTAAATCTGAGTGGCCCTTGTTGACTCTGTCTGACTGATTTGTCGGCATTTTAGCATGATCAATATGTATTTCTGTACAAGGACCACAAGGCCCTGTCATAGCCATTTCCCAAAAATTATCCTTGGTTCCAAATGGCAAGATTCTGTTCTCAGGCACTCCAATCTCCTTCCAGATTTCTTTACACTCCAAATCTGGGCCAATTCCCATTTGTTCATCGCCTTGGAAATAAGTTACATATAGAAAATTCTTATTTATATTATAAGGCCCTGTTAACAAATTCCAAGCATATTGACAAGCCTCTTTCTGCAATTGTTGTGATAATTCTAATTAAAAGGAATTAACATAAAATTTGTTATCTAACAATGATAATCAATTAATTACTTAATCATTACATTTCCATTAATACAAACCTTAAAATAATCCCCAAAGGACCAATTCCCCAACATTTCAAAAAATGTATGGTGATAAGTATCTGATCCAACTATATCAATGTCATTATGCTTTCCTCCAACTCGAATGCATTTTTGTGAATTTACCACTTTCAATGCTGGAGGATTGTTTAAACCTAATAATACTCCTTTAAACTGTAAGATCACAATATTATTGATTGTAATTTTATATTTTTATAACCAATAAATATTAATTTTGCAAACAGTATGATGACCTTATATATAAAAATTATTTATTAATATCAATGTTTTAACTTTATTATTAAATCTTGTCAAGGTCAATTTATTATTTTTATGCAATATTTTTATCACAATATTTAAAATATCTTCAAAGATAAACATAACAACTGTAATTTGTTCTTAAGGTGATATTCAAATCACAGGTATTGTTACAACAAAATTATTAATATTATTAACTCCATGTTGAACTTGTTAATAATGGAATATTATTAATAATAAATTGTATTAAAATAAGTGAATTGAAATTATTTTAAAAACAGCAAGAATCGTAATATAAAAGTATAGATAAAATCAAAGTATTAATATGAAAATACAATAAATGAATCGCATACCTGGTTCATACCGGCATTAACAAAAGGTGTCGTTGGATCATTGAAAGGAATAACAGGACTTGAGCGTATAAATTTATGCCCTGCATTATTTATAAAATAATTAAAAAACTCCTGCCTTACTATTTTCGAGTTCTTAACATTGCTCCCATAAAATCTCTTCAAAACATTCTTGTTTAAATGTCTCAGTTTTTCTATTCTCAACATCTTGCTTTGTTTTTTTCAGGTTATACATTACATTTTATTTTGCAGACGTGCTCGCACAAAGCCTACCCGTTAACGTCGTAACAAAATTCAAAACCACATTTCTTTGTCCCATTTACAGAACATGTCATTTTATATATTTTATGCAAAATAATGATTTGTTAAGCAGTGTACTGCTGTACTATATACTTAAAATTTTGGCAAGTTCTGAATTACTTGAATACTTAAAAGGCACACAACCCACGCGAGTGCAAACAGAAATTATGTTTATTTATTATTTAGATAGAAAGGAATGGTTATTGTTTTTTGTTATTAAAAAAAGATTTAAGTAATTAAACTGTCATTGGGCACTTGTAAATTTTATGCAAACTCGCATTATATAAAGCTGTATAAAGCACAGCAAGTTTACACATGCGCATTGCACTTCAGTTGCTGTAATTATAAATCTGATATAAACATCGCATTTTTTGTCACAATTGATCATAAACTTATTATGAAAGTAATGTACTAATTTTATGATAACATTATGTTATGCATAAGATTCTCATATGATAGAAATGTTCCCTTTTTAAATTCCTTCGTTAATAAACTTATAGTATTAATAGATCGATTGCATTTTATTTCCTTCTAAACTGAACAATTATATTTTGAATAACTTTATTTGGATTGTAGTTTTAGAATGAAAATGCTTTTAGTTTTAACATTTTAAACTATTAGAATTTAATAACGTATAAAGATATAATAATACTGGTATTATTTTTATTTAATAAAGTTTTTTGTATTCCTTATTTTGTAATATTTTAAGATTATAAATAATTTTTTTTAATCAAAACAAATTTATTTTGCAAAATTGAAATTTCTTACAGACTCACTTCTGTGAAAAAAAATGCTGAAAATCCCCAATCTCAGGTTTTTCAGTATTTTTCAGCATTTTCCAGCATTCTTTTCCATAAAGGCAAAAATTTTATTTAATATCAAGATATTATTATAACATTTAACGTAATGTTCAAGTTCTCCTTTAACATTATAATGTCTTATTTACTTAATGAAATAAAGTTGAACTCAAATAATTTAAGAACGTTTTATTTTAAAAATATAAGATTTATTTGTATAAGGTACACTTAAATTAACTTATGAAACGTTAAATTAATAAAATTTATATAATATTTGTAATAATTATTCTTTTTTTTTGATAACCAATGGGGTTGAAAACTGAATTGCATTATCACTAAATTTACTTTCGCTGAGTGATTCATCAATTAATTTGGATACCATTTCATTGCTGCTAATAATATCCAGGCTTATGTTTGATCCTTTAGATCTAAAAGTAAAACTGAAATTAATATCTGCCTTTGTTTTAATCTAATTCTTATGAATATAAATACAATAAACAAATATATAATTAAGTAATTGTCGTGTTGAAAAATATTCTACACATTGATAAAAGAGTTTTACCCATTCATTGAGATTCCATGATTTTCTAAGAAAATTACAGATTCTTTAAAATTTAACTTTGATTCCTCATACTCCTTTGTTGTTTTATTCATAAAAGTTTCACTCACTTCAATTAATTGTTCAATATCTGATTTCAGATTTGTAACATTAGTCTGAAAAGTAAAAGGAATATTAAATTTGTTTTAAAAAGTCAAAAAGATACACTTTTAGGCTGTTACAAAAGTAAACAATAGTGTATTTGTTTATTTTCTATTCTCGAGGTCATTTTATGTCTATTTCTTCTTTGTATTTTTTATACATTTACATATACATGTATAAGTAAAATAGTGAAGGAAAAACCAACAAGAAAAAAAAATGTAAATCATTTTAAAATACCTATATTATCTAATTAAATATAAAATATAGTATAAAATAAAATACTTTTAATACTGATATATCATTTCGAAGATGTTCCATGATTTTAACAACTTTTTCTTTACTTTCATCGCCGGTAATATTTTGTGCTGATGACCAAACATCCTGCATTTCCTTTAATCCATCGGTAAGATATTTTGTTTCCTCTCGGATACCATCAAAGAATCGCGTTATTTCATCTTCCTTACATTCTGCCATTTTCAAATATTATAACGCTGCAACGTTATCAACTTAAATACATAAAAGAGTCGCGGTAACTGTTGCTCAAATCTTAGACTACGTTGGTTATTACATATTTTTGAAAAAATCAGCTGAGATCGAATCATATTCTTGAACACCCAGTCCAAACGATTCGTCACCCACCTAAGTTTAATGTAAGAGAGTTTAAGTTGGCTATTCTGCCAATGAAAGCAGATTTAGAAACGCAGCTTAAAGATGTGTAAGAAATAGCGAACGCT
>JABFPN010000096.1:56204-74756 GCA_022817305.1 Leptoteleia sp. ZL-2020 | reverse complement strand
GAGGGGGGGGAGGGGGGAACGTGAGATTGTCGGGCAAGCCTCGGAGGGCCAATGCAAAAATGTCGGACGAATCGTTTAATCAAGCATGTATGGAGTTTAATTAAAGTTTAGTACGGTAGGAAGTTGTATTAGCATTTGGTGCGGGATTTTGAGTCGTCATTGTAATGAAGCGGTTTAAATAGACAAGTAAGGGTATCAGGAGACGGGCGGGTCTTCAGTGGCATGTGCTATTTCGCGCGAGCAAAGATTGTGCGGTTTGTCACGAATGCCGATGAATCCGAGGAACCACCGAGCGGAGCGAGTGTGGAGGAGATTGCTACGCCAAAGTAATGTGGTAATTAAACTTTGGCCGCATTACGCCAGACCCTCCTCATACTCTCCGAGTGTCGCGCCGAGATTAATGATACACCAACATGGCAGCCGACTTCACCCTTGCGCCTCCTCCTTATTTTCATTTTATTTCTCCCACAATTCGCGCGACCCATCGAGCTCTTTTTTTTTCCTTCCTTCCTTCCTTCTTTCTTTCTTTCTTTCTTTCTTTCCTTTTTGTTGCGTCGCGCCAGCACTTGTTGTACCTCCGCTCTTAACTTTCATTAATCCGAGTTATCGTCCTATAAATAATCGCTCCGCCGCGGTATCATACTCCCCGATACACTCGAGTCATCCTTTTCGATTTAATCGTCATTTATTTGTAACATTTAATTAGTATGCCACGATCTAATGGCTAATTTCAACGTTCGATCCTTTATCCGCGGCGCGTCTCACCGTGCCGCCTCGAATGCAACTGCGATTATCAATAATATTTATCTTAATTGCGTTATTAGTTCGGGCGGGAGGGTACGCGAAAAATAAAAGAAACGAGTCATTATTCCGATGCCGGGATTGTTAAATTTATACCGCGTGTGTACTTTTTGCGCGAATCTATTGACACGCCGTGTGATGCGCCTCGTAATAATGGGCCCGAGCTTTTCATAATGAATTGAAATTTGTGTATCGCTGAATCTGTATACACACCTCCTTTAGGACGATAAAATCGTCATAACGCGCTTCGGCGCTTTTTTCCGCCTTTCATAATATTATTATGCGTATTCATATCCCGTTTATGTGCTGCCCTTACGTATCATTACATGTTAATTTTTTTCTTTTTTTTTTTCTTTTTCTCTTTTTTTTTGCCTTTTTACCCGGCATAATGGACCGACTCGGCGAGGTTCATAAATTTAGTTAGCCCCGCGCTTTCGCGTGCTCCCGTCCTCGTCCGGTCGTCTCCTCGCGCGCAAACGCTATCTCCGTCTTTCAATCTCCCTATCACGTCTTGTCTTCGCTCTTCTCTGTTGCTCTTATTACGTAGCGGTGTTATCGTGACGATGCAGAAAATGTGGCGTGTCGCGTTCTCGGGCAACTTCAATCGCGATTAAAGATCTTGTCGCGATGCGACATTACCAAGCCTTGCGCCGCCCTATCGTAGCCCGTATTTGCATAGAGGCTACCGACGAGGGTTGTCTTTCTGCAGAAATTCTTTACTTTTCGCATAACCGGACGCCCTCGACCTTCTCTCGCCACTTCCTCTACCTGCATGATTTATATGCACGGCGCAACCACCACCGCCACCGCCACAGCCACAGCCACAAACCACCGTTCACCACCGGCCTATACTCCGGAAAAAAAAGATTTTCCTTCAAACAGATCATTTTAATCTGCGTGGGATAATGGAAAAGTCGAAAGCTGCAAATAAAAGTAACACACTGAATTGTAATTTGCATCCAATTTTTTCTAACAAATAATCAGCAGAATATATTAGCTGTGTTAATGCATTCAGGAAAAAGCTGGGATAAAAATTATTATACTGTATCTAAGAATGAGGACAAATGACGTATTCTTGTCATACTTAGCTGTTTAAAAGATGTTATGAGAATTGTACAAATTATTATGATCATGTATAATAAAAATAATTGTTTATTTTATAACCCTTTTTAAACTTTATACTAAATATGACAAGAAAATGTCTTTTGTCCCCATTTTTACATACAGTATTATAATTTTTATCGTAGCTTTTTTGTCAGTGCACAGTGTGAAGATATGTTGAAAATTGTTACTATTCGCAGTAGGAAATTCACTCAAAGGTGTATTGTATGCTTAGAATGTCCACATAAAGACGTATGCCTCTGAAAGGTATTTAAATTTTTATAATAAAAAAATTGTAAATAATGTTTTTTAGTGTTTATACGCTTTCAGAAATAAGTTACCGTTAATTTCTTTTCCATAAATTCTCAAATTAATAAAAACTGTAGTTTCGATTTAATTATTAGTAAATTTTCGTTTCACAGTAAATATATTTTGGTAGTATATCACGTCATGCTCTGAATTAAATTTGATTCATTAAACTTATATGAGTTTAAAACTGCCCATAATAGTATTTTATAGCTAATAAAATAGTACTTGACAATAAACAAAAACAATTATAGAATTATTATTCTTTCTTTATTTCTTCGTTTATTATCTATTATATATAGCATTTTCTGAAATAATCAACGTTTAAATAGGAATTATACCTATTCTATTTAAGCAACCAAATTTTTGTAAACACGTCTTTTAACTTATTGACCAAAAGCTAATGATATTCTTTATACATTTCATTTAAGATCGTATTTGCTTTGGGCGTATTATTTACGACTTCTGTAACGCCTGCGTTACACGATACTTTTTCTCATTATATATCTTTTAATGAACTTTATTTTAATGTTTGTTTTTATATCAGCAGTTTTAATACAAAAGTAGATAAGTTGATGTAAACTCAAAACATTTTGATAAAATCGCCGGAGATAAAAAGAACATTTTAAATGATCTGTCTTAACGGTTCAAAAATATATAGAGAGGGCTCGTTAAAGGCGATGAGAAACTTTTACGAAATTATGACTCGGAGATAGTCATTGCAATAATTTTTATGCCGGTTCTTAGTTCTCCGCGAGCTTTTTATCATTTCAGCCTTCGCTTAATGAAAACGTTGCGCACGAACTTTTCAAAAAAACACGTAACCTGCGCGAAAGCGCAACAATGGCGCTCTTAACAATGTGCTTTCGATTTTATTTTCATTGGTTTTCTCATTTTTTTTTTCCACCGAGTAATGCCCAGCTCTATAGCTAATGAAAAAAAGTTTCGTGGCGACGTTTTTATCGTGCCAGAATATGAATATCGAGTAATAGTGAAACTTTGATGTCGATGGAAAATAAGCGTATTCTTTTTTTTTTTTTTTTTTAACGAATAATTAGTGCGAACTGATTATGGAGGGTTTATGTCGGCTAACGATTTTAAAATTAAATGGACGTATCAAGTTAAAATTGACGGTACTTTTAGCAATTTTAGCGCATACTTGTGTAACTTTATTATTTATGAACATTGATATTAAAATTTCATTTTGCACATATTCGCGCGCGACGCAATTAAAACTGAATTAACATTAATGGAAATATTTCGACAGCAAATAAAATCAAACAACGAATAAGTATATTTTTTAAATTTTAATTTATTTGTCGTAATAGTGTTAGTACTTTATCCAATCACTCTCTCTTATGCAGTTAGATTAGACTTACTGAGAAAAACATGTGACAATAATCTTAAAATATTCAGGGCATATTTCTTTGAATGTAAAAATATTCGAGTAATTTTATTGATTATAATCAGGTTGATGAACTTCAAAGTTAATTTCACTAATTTTGAATTCATTAAAGTATTTGTAATTATACCCACACTAATTATAAAACTTGAATGTATTATTAAGTATTGAGTCGACACGGTTAAGAATTTTCTGAACGAGTATATTAAAGTATATTCAAATAAGTTTATATCTGATTATTAAAAGATGTTAGGTGAATAAATTTATTATACTCAAAAATAATTTGTTGTTATTTTATTTAATTCAATTAAGTAAATTTCTTTCAATATCAGGCAGTAATCACTTTTTAATCTGAATCTATTTCAATGTGAACACAGTGTAATAAACTTAAAATTATCTAAATTATGGTTAATTATAAATAAATACCCAATAATTGGAAGAGCGTGAAATATAATAACCACTGAATAATTTTATATTCATTTATTAAAACAAAATTTTCACCTCTTATATTCGGTAACAAATAATTATATAACGTGATTACAAGCGCATACTGATGTGGTGAATATTGAATCAAAATTTACATTATGACTACATTAAACAAGAACATATTTATCGAACATATTTATTTGGTCTGAACATTAAACTTACTGGATATATGGAAAGTATTTTCAAAATCAATAAAGTAAAATAACAAACATTTATTCTTTAACATTTTTGCTTTAATTATCATTCAAATCATAAATTATATAAAATAATTTAAATGTATTGAAAATTGGAAAATAAGATGAAAATAAAGTCTCACTGATGTTTGGCAATTTAATATATCTTTGTGGATTAAATATAATCGATAAAATTGTAACTATGATTTAATCGAGATATTCCGTTTATATAAATGATATCAAATTACTTTTAACGTTTACAAAATAATTAATATAATACTAAAGAAAAAAATAAATCGATTGAATTTAAATGTTTATTCGAAATTAATTTTCAGTATCATTAGATCAATAATTTTGCGTGTATACTTGATCGTCTGACTCGTTATTGTGTGCATCATAAAAAACTTTACATACTTCATTGAATTAATTTATTTTAATTCACACTTTGTATGTTTAATATTTACAAATCAAGACAGCGTTAGGTGGCTAATTATATTAACATGTAAGACAATTGCTCAGATAATAGTGACGCCAGTATTAACTAGCAGTTAACGCTGGTAGACAAAGACCATAAAAAGGCTGCTATAAATGTAGTGACTGGCGTTCAAATGAATCGAAAAGAATATTTATCGCGGCATTAAGAAAGGCAAAGTACGTGTAATGACGAGGGAATCATCTTGAGCACGAAATTTCGAAAATGGGGAGATTATACGCGAAAAACATAATGCATCATAAAAATTCCAAGCAGGAAGGTTCTCATAAGGTAAACAGGAAGAGCTGTACATGATCTAATAGGACGTTACCCTCACGTGTTGCAAATGAGAGTTAAAGTATTATTATATCACTATGATACGTATCAATGATATAAAAATGATCTCATTCACTTTTTGTCTGTGTGAATAAAAAGAACACGATGAAATGATCTTCGCACATCAACTACGCTGTTAATAATGATCGAGGAGTTTCATTTGCAATACACGAGTGTTGTTCCATCAGATCTAAGCGAGATAAGTCCTTTTACCCACGAAGATATAAATGTAGAAATGCCATAAAATGTGCATTTCTAAATCAAGGAAAGTTCCACCGTTCGGCGTTTATTGGAAATTAATTGCTTTGGCCATCGGGTGATCAAGGGCCAAGATTACGAGCGAATCACAATGAAATTTCGTAATTGGATCGAATAGCTTTGAGTATCGATTAATTGCGATGGTCGGAAGACGAATGCAAGTTTCCGAGCGTAATGAAATATTATGGCCGAATGTAGCGTACGTTTTCGCATGCACGTACGAAATTTACACATTACTCGAAGCAATGGCAGCAGTAGCTACAAATCCATTTGAGACATATTGCGCATATTCAGCTGTGTCGAGATGTGCCTCAAACAACTTTTATGTGTCAGACGTGTGTGCTTGTGTACATCTACCGCTATCGTGCTCTTCAGAAACGCGTTATCGAATCTCTCATGGAAATACGGTGGGTGCATGGGTTAACGCGATGTCTTGTAGAACAGTCGTTTATGCGAATTCACACGCTGAGGCATATATGAATGCATATTATACATGTTCAAGAAGAATATGAACATTATTGCGCTGCTGGGTTACATTCGTTTTATCGCGCATCTTTTCCGAGTCTTAAATATTCAAGCTCGTGACGAGGAGCAGCGCGTTGTTATCGGCCACCTAATAAGATGAGCGAATGGCTAAGCGTGATCACAAAGTTTCATTCAGACTAACAAGCGAAAAAAACTGTAATTCGGGCTCAATTTTCGAAGAGTAATGCGAATAATTATCCTTTTTCCAACTTTAAAAGAGGACCTTCGCAGCCTCGCCTCCCCCGCCCACCCGACGGAGCAATTATATTTCTTCCAGCGGACGAATACTAATTGTCAATTTACAACCCATTATAAAACTATTGAACGCGGCGACTGAATGCTGTCGTTCTTTTTCCCTTTTTTTTTCGAAACTCCAAATTGTTGTAACTGTTTATTTAGCCAATTTAACTAATTGTGTGATTCAGCTGTATAATTTGGATAAGCTTTTGTGTTCAAGTAAATTACGGACAAAATTATAAAGTTAAAATGTATGATATATTTTCTGGAAATTTTCAAGTTCTTGAAAATAAATATAGCTCTTTTTTTTATATATATTGGTTTCCATTGAGAATATGAAGAGTGCAAAACAATGAAAATTAAAGAGGCTTTGATGGTGAAATCTTGACCCAATGGTACATAACAGAAGAGCCGACAAAATATTTAAAGGGCTGATTTGAAAGGTTGAAAAAGTAAAAACCTTTTTAAGAGGAAAAGAAGAAAAAACAAGATTGGTACAGCATCGAAGCTACGTGAATTGAAAAGCTAATACATCTACGGTTCGAGAAATCCGATCAAAGTTAAAATTGATTTTAGTTAATTGAAAGTGACAGATTTATTTCTAGAAAAATATTGGAATTGGATGGTTACCGATGACTGCGTACCAATATTAAAATGTAAAGGTCATTGGTAAAAAACGGAGCTATTAGACTATAATTTGATAGATTTTTGCGAATTTCATAAAATTATTTAAAAGGGTCAAATCAGCGTTCGTGCAAATTACAGTAAGTTACCGCTGAATTTAAAAAAACTCTTGTAGAGAATAATTTTGCGATATTCACTCTCTTTTACTACAATATGAATTTATGTAAACCGAATAATAAAATATTACTTTAAATAAAAAAAAGTACGAATGGAAATCAATTGTTTAATTGAATTAACTGAAATTGTACCTTAGTAGAAATTGACTGGGCAATAACCAAGAAGCAAAGTTAAAAAACAGTAATATTTTCTGACACACTTTTCTCAGTGTATATCCCATTAGGAATATAATAAACTAAAATTTTATCACCACTGAGGAAGGCTATACTATAATTTCTTAAAAATATATAAAAATGTATGATCACTAAACAACAAAAGGGAATTAAGATTTTATTATTCGTAATAAATGTAAGTAAACTAATTAATATCCGAGTATACAAATATGAATGTAAAATCTTTATTATTATGTAATTTATATTCTGCATTAAACTTATGAAGTAAAGGTTTTACTGGCCCTTGAAACTTTTTGATTAAATAAAATAAAAAACGACGTTTGATGAAAGAAAGAATTGTAAAAAACTAAAATTGATAAGAAAAATGACAGCTATGGGTAAAGTCGAAAAATTAAGTTCAATCTGAACTTCTCCTTAAGCTGAAAAGTTTTTGTTAGTAAACGATTTTCTTTTGTTTCTAGCAACACTTTTGTAGGAACTTTTGTAAAGCTTTCCTTAGATTTACATAATCAGTTTATTAATTCATTCGAAATGGTTTATCAGTTAAAATGAAAATTTATAAATAGCCAAGAAAGCTGCTAAAAGGGTAAATAAATAATAATTATTATTATTATTGTTATTGTTATTAAGTGGTGCAGAACTAATTTTGGCGAAGAAGTGAAAGAGACGTAGAGAGATGCGAGTAATGCGCGAGTGTGGCGAAAAACTTATCGCGCGGAAAGTCTTAAAAAGCGGAAAACTTGGCCTAAACAAAGGGATCCAGCTTAATAATAAAGTGGGTACTTTGCGAGCTTATTAATTAACAAAGTAAGCCGGAGTTTAAATGCATAAAAGTGGAAAGAGCATCGTAAAACGTCGGTGGAGCGCGCCCGTATAAATAATCAAGCAACAATTTAGACCTCGAAATGTCGCGTAAAAACGCTCGCTCCCTTGTTGATTTAATCCCTTTACTTTGAAGTCAAAGATGAGCTGAGCCATCAAAGCTCTCTTAATGAGAGCGATGAAATGAAAGGCGAAAATATAAGTGCGCTGGGCGGAAATCTCCGCGACAATTGCCGAGGAATCATAGGAAAGCGGCGAGAGGAGCTATTCACGTTTCTGCCTAACCAGTTTCTGCCACGGAATATACGAGGCAATGGCGCGGCTTTACTTCGAGTCGCAATTAATCTATCCGTTTTCCGAGAAGATTACATTGAAGGCACACCACGGCTGTGCTCCATTTTCCCACACGATCCGCGGAGGCCGTAATGACGCGGCTTCGGCCGCCGTGGCTTTGGCATCGTCCATTTGTCGGCAGGCGCGCGACGACAAAGAATGCGCAATTTACGTAGCCGAGCGCGCGTAAACTTTTACAAGCACCGCGAGTGTTCTAATGCGCGCTCGCATAATTACTCGTAATGTTATGCAGAAACATGTATTGTGGGGCCGTAAGTGCAACCGCGAGTTCTCGCGATGGCCATAATATTGTACTTTATCCCGTCGTTGAATCTAATTTCATCCTATTTCACAAATACTCCTCGCACTCGCGCCGACTCTCCGTCCATCCACGCGAACTTTTCTCGCATCTCGCGTGCTCCACGTCGCCTCGTTGCGCCGCAACAATACGAGCGCGTTTCTCCGAATGCGCCGCTTTGATTGACAGCAGTCGAGCGGCCGGGCGGTGATCTCGAAATGAGACCCAGCCGGCGCTATTTTTCTCACATTAGTCCTCTGAATCCGCGTGAAATAAAAAGAGGTGTGAAAAAGGCGCGCTTCTCTTCCTCGAATTCTCTCGCAAGGTCGTGGGACGCGAGCGCGGAGCCTTGCCACGGAAGAGCAGTTACGCGCGCATAATGACACTGCCGCCAACTCGCCAACTCGCGCGCCCGCGATCATTCTCTCCTCCGCATCGCGATACCTCGCTTTGCGCGACGCTCGCTACGACGTCGCGGGCGCCCTTTCGCCTCACTCTCCCTCTCTCTCCCGCTCTCTCTCTCTCTCTCTCTCTGTCGATTCATATAAACGGAAGTAACACTCTCGCGTGTTACACCGACATTCCGGACGCGCCGCGGAAACGCGCTCGCTAATCTCCCCGACAGCCACATTATATTTACAATGTAAAATTGTGCGCGGGCGAGCCGCGTTGCCGCCGCCGCCGCCGCCGCCGCTCTTGTACCTTATTGAATTTCCCTTCTCCCTCCCCCGACCACCTCGGCAATTTCGCCCTATACGCGCATTTACGACCCCCGCCTTACTATTGCAACTGTGAGACCCGCAAATTGTCACTATCCAATCGGTTTATTATTTAATTGGACCGGCGGCCCTTGCGTGCATCGCCGCAACTAATAATCGCCCCTCAAACAAAGTGCCGACTGTTTCGACAACCTTGTTTTATACAGGCCAGTTATTGTCGCCTCATCACGCTCTTGTAAAATTATTTGCTCGTAACTGACAAATTAAATTTTTACTCAGGAAGTTACTTAGCTTTTTGCCCGCGATAGGACGCGATCATTATAGTAATTTTTCCGTTCGATCATTGAAGGGATGGTGGAATTAACATCTCTATGCATTCCTTTTATGCCAGCCATCGCAAGTGTTTTCACCTTGAAATCAATGACTTTACGCACTACTGGCGTAAACTCGATTTATTTACATCCTTTTTTTTTTTTTTTTTTTGAAACTCTAAAATGGATATTTCTGCATTGAGAGACATTTTGTTAACAGCCGCTATTATATTTTATAGCAACTCGTGGATATGCGTGCATTTATAGTATTTCTCAAAGTGCGGTGTAATAAAATTTATAAAATACATTTTAATATATACTATATTATAATATAAAAGAATATTCTAAATGCATACATATCGCCGAGTTATTATAAAATATAATAGCAACTTATAATAAAGTGTTCTTAGTGTAGCTTTGATTTTTATGCTTTATGAAATTAGATTATGCCTTTCATGCACGGAAATTAGATTCGACTGTACTGTTTATGAACTTATTAGAATTTTATTATGCATAAACAGTTTTAAGAGATTGCACGATTCATTAATAATTTATGTAATTGTGTACGCAATGAAATCGGATTTTAAAGTTATTATGCCATTTACTTCATTTTATTTAATATTGATAAAATGAAATATATTTTTTTAAATTATTTTTAAATGAGGAATGCACAGAATGCAATGCTTGCATAATTTTTTAACATGTTATTTTAAATACTTCCAATTATTTTATCTAAATATTAATTGTAAAAGTATGTGAAAAATCAGAATTGTTTGCGCTTTACGAATTTCCATTAGTTCATATCCTCCGTGAAACCATAGTTTGATTACTAAAAATATTTTACATTAATAAAATTGTTTACCTATAAGATACAACATTCTACGATACCCTTTTACACATGCAGAATTGCATCGTGCGGAAAAATAAAGATAACAGCTTATTTTTAGCCAACTTACGAATATTTCTGTTTACATTAGAGTGATATTAGTAATAGCAAATAAAATGTTGCTGCACTAAGTAAGAAACACCGATATACATATATTAAGTACATGATGTTGTTGAGTTGGCAAACTTATATTTATGATAACAATTATTTTTGCATTGAGGTATTTAAAAGTATTCGTTATTTAAATCCGTTTCAAATGAGGTACAGAAATATTATATGCATGTGCATACTAAAGTAGAATATTGGACGGTTCCCCAAGACATCCTTGTTATAAATATAGCAGGATTGAATTAAAAAATGTATGTTGCGGGTATCGTTAAGTAAAAATAACAAGCGGTGAGTAGTGTTAAATTCCATCGGAGCTGTAAATTGTCATTTACTCAATTTATTTAACCAGCTTATCACACTTATGGTAAATTCAAGAAACTTTGTTAGTAATCAGGTAAAACGAAGCATAATCTATCTCTCACTTCTATTAACAATGTTATGAAGAAAATTTTTTTATAAAATTATGAAATAAAATATTTTTTGTACCAAGCGTATAATGTAGATTTAATTCAACTGAAACGATATTTTATTTGCATTAATAAAATGAGCTATGATAAAATTATAAATAAGGTTGGACGCATTCAGTTGTTTGTTGTTATTAAATTTGCCGGTCTTTTCGGTATTAGTTGGACACTTTGTAATGAAATTTGGCCGAACTTGGTGAAACTTGGGAAACCTTTTTCCGTATTTGTAGCAGAGTACCATTTGACCGTTTGACCGTAAGTTTTTGCGAGATAATTTCGAGTTTGTCAGGCATAAATCATTAAGCAGCGTTTACACAACATAAACAGTCACTTACTCGGGCACTATTGATAAATGCATCGCGTTTAATTCCGAGAAAGCTGCGAGAGGGAAAAAAAGTGGCGCGGAGTCGCCTGGACGGCACATCGCGACGAATAAATAATGAAAGGTGTTATTTTTCATAAAGTTTGATAAATGGGAGCGCGGTGAGATAGGTATCGCTGGCGATCGTACGGTTAATTCAAAAGCTCGGTAATAATTTCGAGGTGGCGGACGCGGCGCGAGTTGGCGTCGTCTTTGTTCCAGGGAGACAGTCGGTTAATCGTCTTAGGGAAGTCGTTTGTGACCCTCCCGCGGGCACTGGCTAAAGTTTCGCCACGCTGATGAGCGCAACAGTCAACGG
This sequence comes from Leptoteleia sp. ZL-2020, assembly GCA_022817305.1. Taxonomy (NCBI): domain Eukaryota; kingdom Metazoa; phylum Arthropoda; class Insecta; order Hymenoptera; family Scelionidae; genus Leptoteleia; species Leptoteleia sp. ZL-2020. The sequence continues at coordinate 63,064 of JABFPN010000096.1, read as the reverse complement.
CGTAATCAAACGGTGACGTTCCGCGGCCATTACGCGAAAGAGGAGGCACGGTTCGAATTTATTAGTAATCACATGCGATACTGTCGCGGGGCTGTTTGCCTTTAATGGCTCATATTTCACCATCCGCGGCGTCCATTAATGTTAACGATGACTATCGCGTAGGAATGACTCGATAAGATTTCAATTCGCACTGTAAATTCGCTCGCAACTTCACTCCATAATCCGCCGTAAGATTTAATGGCGCCGCGTATTTCTTGTTACGATTAAACAATGTTTATGGCTCGGCGATGTATGATACCGGTTGTACATCCGATTTCAATATTACGGATAAAACCGATGAAACTTTGAGAGCCGTAATTACGGGCGATGCGCGACGCGATCCGTCTTGCCCCAATCTATCACGAGATTGTAATGTAATGTGGTTATTGCTCGTCCAAGAAAGCACAAACGACGCACCGTTCCCCTCGCAGTTTCTCTCGCGCCCTCATTTACATTTTGCGTGCCGCTTACAACGTATTCGTGAATTTTTTCAACGCGCTTTCCGGACTCCGATGCAAATGTGTGCGGGGAAAATCACGCGCGCACCTAACGTTTGTAAAGAGCGCCGCGGATCGCAGTTTAAGGCCGACTAAACAAATTTTATCAGCCCGTTTAATGAGCGAGATGTTAATATTATATACTTTATCGTGTGTTTAATTTTCCAACTTTTTCACCATCGCCGGCGCATTAATGTCAACGGCGGAAAACTCGCGCGGCTTGAGACAATTTATGGATTTTATCGTACAAATATAATTATATGTTTAATGAATGGATTGAAATTTAATGCCTCTAATATGGTAATGCAACACATAATAATTTCATTGACTGCGTGCAGTAATGTTGCGCGTTTTCAACTTTGTTACCTTCCTATCCTTTATTTTTCACTTTAATTAACGAGTGCGTTTCTTTTGTTTCAGGTAAGCCATGAAAAAAGCCAGACTCGTTCTTTTCCTTTTCTGTCTGTAAGTGTATTAATTGCTTATTAATGTGCGAAGTCTACTGTTAGAATTATGCGTAACCAATTAAAATCGCTAACTGTGTTACATCGAATTTACATTCAATAAATGCTTATGAAGTTTAGAATATGTATCAAAGGAATCGTACGTGGAACTGGAAAATAATGTCTCGTATCCTAAGTGCGGAAAGATGTCAATTACCTTCATTTCCATTTATTGCGCACATTTATGTTTGTGTTACGAAAAATCATGTCGTTTCCCGTCTAACATTAATACGATTATTCTAGTTGCACATGGAATGAAATAATCTTATTCCCCGTTTGCACAATTTTATTAACCGTGAATAACAAATATATAGTCCAGCGTGACAATAAAAGTAGCACTTAATAAATATTCATAATACCATTTCCGTGATGTTACGGTTAATTATTTAATCTATGCTAAGCACAACAATTTATTAAGAATTAGTAAATCATGCAGATATACATAGTAGACCGTTTATTATTATAAATAATTTTAATTCCATCATTCGATAAAGACATACAATTTTTCTCCTGAAATACATAATAATTATTATCCAGTTAATGTTAGCTGACGAGACAAGTTTTCAAGAATGTAATCGTATTTTAATATTATAATTTTGTTTATATCGTAAAATTTGCATTAAGTTTAATTAACTTCATATTTCGATTAATATATTACGTTAAAGAATGGTCTACATGAAAGATAACACATATTTATGCAAAACAACTTTTTTGTAATATACATTTTAACATTTTATTTACAAGGGCATTTAACTTATCTTAATAAGTAATGCAACGCGAAGAGTTTAAGTTTTAGGAAAATTATAATTAAAACGGTATTCTTTTGATAATGAAGTGTTATAAAAATGGGATTTTAATTATAATAGCTTATTCAGTTAGGTTTTGTCAAGGAATTTTGATTACAACACAATTTAACTTTGAAGGACAGGAAAACTAATCAAAATCCGATCACGAGATGGACAGAAATTCTGGTCAGGTTTCAAGAAGAAATGTTGTATGCTTCGATAGATTTCCTGATTTACCTCACCAGAAAGTGACGTGGTACTGCTTATGTTTTGACCAAGTAATAGCTTAAAAGAATTATTTAAAAAATAGTCCTTTTAAATTTACCAGCAATATTTTAATATTATAAAAAGAATTTCTGTTAAATTGGTTAAAATAAACTAATTAACCAAAAAATAAATTAATTAAATGTGTCGCAAAATTCTAATTCTCTCAAGAAGAGAATAAATCAAATAAAAATTTCTATTACAATGTATAAAATTATTTATAAAATAAAATTTAATAATTATTAACAAATTGGCTGATATATTTATATTTTAATAACATGAATTTAAACACTCATTAAATATATAAATGAGAAAGTAAGCTCACCATTTTATCCTTTGCTTGATTGATTATAATTCAATTAATTACAATTATCCTAATTATAATTGTGTGAATAATTGGAATTAACTTCTTAATATGTATTGTATACATTAGCCGTCAATTTGAGTAGTTTAAAGTCGTTCATCGTCCACACGCAGATTCATTATTTAACTTATTATATCGGAGCAATGACGAATCATTTGTTTTTATCCACAAAAGATCAACCTCAGTAATAAGTTTTCTGTTAAGTACGGATGAACAGTAAACGAATTACACAGTCATCATATCTTACAGTTTGGTGCGTGACTCGTAATTTGTGGTTCCGCTGTTAAAATTATAGTAATGATGAAAGTTTTTTTTCCTTTGGGGAAAAAACCTAAGAAATTCATTTTATTTGTATTACAATATCACGGTGATGACGTCGAGTAATGAAACTATAATAGACAATATTAAAACACAAAATTGCCAGCTTTTTTATTTCCAGATTTCGTATAAATTAACTGTGACGTGATAATTCATTTTTATCATTAACGAATATCAATTTTACTAGTAATATCCTCGTGCTTAACAAATGTAAAATTAAATACGCAAAATCGTATTTATAATCTTTTTATTATTATTAAAACAGAAAAATATTTTTATAAGTAAACAAGGAATGTAATTAATATTATGTTACATCTACTGTTGTATTTTATACTGAAGGTTCACCACTAGTCGTGCTGCATTTTACACATAATTAATTACAGTGAAATTTGATACTTGGTGACAGTTATATACGCTAATAAGATTGTTAAGAAATATTTTGCAGTTTCGTTTATGAATAATATCAAAATATTTATTTATACAACTACACATGTTGAGACGAATCGTGTTTCTAAATCGCGTTTCTAAAAATTGAATAGAGTACAAGTCGCAATACAAATGTCAAGAAATTATACACTGGTTGAATGATTCAATAAATATTAACGTTAAACGTTATCGTTATAAAGGATAAAACGATAGCGATTTTGTTTACCTTTAAATGATTTGGTATTGTGCAAAATTCAAAGCGTTTGTTCATAAAAAATTTATCTTTCAAAACGAAACGAAAATTACCGTTTAAATATTGTATCAGCAGCAAAATGCCGTGAGATGCAATTTAAAATTGTATCCAAACACAGCAGATGCAATGAAATATATTAGTCCTCCTAACCTGTCAATCGGGATGTGATTTTAAAGCCAAACTTATATACCGAGAAGTACCGAAGAGTCCTGGATTTTTGTGAACGTTTTCAAGTTGACGAGAAAGTAAGATGCTGTCACGGTAAGATGCTGCTACGGTGAACAATCACAAAATTTAACAAATACAATTTAATATACACAGAGAATAAGAAAGTTTATATTACTGAACTTTTGGGTATTTCGCTGACATCGGAACTAAATGTAAAAAAGTATTCTATAGTCCGGTAAATTTTTATTAAACTTGTCAACACCAGTTATTCGTGCTATTTTACCGAACATTATGAGTATTACTTTACAAATAATCCTCGATGTCAATGGAGTTCCGAAAGTTCGGTAAAATTTAACGAATCCTTTTTCTCAGTATATGCTGACTTCACTTTTAAAGTATGCAAAAATAATGCTAGCTCATAAAAAATGATAAGTAGCTTGGTACAATTTCATGGATCCATTTTTTTTTATAAATCGACGCGAAGAATGTTATAAACAATTATAAATATACATTATAAAATATATATCAGCTACTCATTAAAGAGACCAGTACGTAAACAAAAATATTAAAGACGGATAACGAGTATGGAAATATTTACTGAACTTTTCCCCCTCGTGTGTACAAAAAAGGAAAGCAAAAAGAAAAAAAAAAAAAAAGAGCAGAAAAAAAAATATGAAGCCTTTTTTCAGCGTAACAGTAACTTGTTGCACATATTATTAGTCTATTGTAGAGTATCATTGGCGTACCGTTACAAAGAGTGAAATCAATCAAACGCTTGCCCGTTGAATAATCATGCGTTTCTCGCAGACTGCAACTTTTTGTCGGTCGTGGGGCAGGCTGGGAATAATGACAGAGGCCTGCTAAACGAAGGATCGAAATTATAATCCGGTATCGGTGGATTGCGGTGTCGAGGCAATCGTTGACATTGATACATCCACTTCTCGGTGGGCATTTGTAATTACATAACAATCGACGGCAATTTCTGCGGTCTCCCCCACAGGAAAGGAGTGATCACGAGGCAAATCTCGTGTACTTAATTTTGAGCGAGCCGCGCGGCCTGCACGGAGCGGCGGCGCAGAACTGGCGTCGAGCCGCAGCCAGCCGAATAATAACATCTTACAGTAACATCAATAGCGCTGCAACTAATCCCGGGGCAGAGCTTATAAAACATGCACACGGCGTGCTCATCAGCGCGATGCCAGCTCTATCAATTATCATCGCGGTAACGCACGCAGAGCGCCGGGCGCAGGCGAGCGTTTCGCTCGTTGTGTATCCGAGCAACGCCTCGTTGTTGACAGGGGGCTTATCAGTCTTATCAACGTTGATGCATCGTGAGCGGCGCATCGGCGCTCGAGCATCTCATTACACGGAAAATTGTAATGTTTGGCAGACACGCATCGCTCCATTGCCGGTGGCGAGCGCGGAGGCGAGCGCGGAGGCGAGCGCAGAGACGGCGGCGGCAGAGGCGGCGGCAGAGGCGGCGGCGGGCGTTTAGCCGAGCGCGCCGCTACGCTATTTGGAGGAGCACATCCGCCCCGTATGTGTGGCTTCCCTCTCCCGCCCATGATTTATCGATTTTTTCTTGGCGCTGAACTTCAGCTCGCGCGCATATTCACTCAACTTTGCTCGATAAGACACTGCTGGAATTTCAGCCTCCGGTAACGAGGGGCTCCGCGCGAGCACTCGGGACTCCAATAAACAACCACTTTTCTCGAGTTTCCTCGGCCTCGAGGGCCTTCCTTCTTTCTTTGCCTCGTCCCGGCGCCACCGCTACCGCGCCCCGCCGCAATTTCCCCATCTCGGCCAACTTTTTGTCGCCCGAGCGTGTGCGCGATTTTGACGGGAACAGTTTGCCGCGAGTAAAGCACCGTTGTCAAACTCGCGCCCAAGCATCGCCCGACGAGCAGCACCCCGCCCCGCGTTCTTGCCGCACCTTCCCCTCCCGCCCCGCCGCGCCGCCTGCTTCTTTTTCTCCTCTTTTCTTCCTGCCCCTTCGTCGCCGGTGCCTGATTAAACTCCACAAATTTATAGCACGCCTCCGAGACGCTCAAATTCCTCACGGCTTATCGTACCTACCGAACTCCATCGGATTATCGCGGCACGCGCGCGCTTCTTTGTTATCCTTAAACTCGCTCCTTCGTTTATTTGTTTGCAACTCTTATTACGTAGGAACAATTTGCGGTGCGAATTAACAGCGGGCGAGTCGGATTAGAGGGCCGCGAAGGGGAGAAAAAAATTCATTCTCCCGGCCGGATCGATAAATTTGCATTAGCCTCTCCTCCACGCACCTTGCGGGATTTACGTAACGATGTCCCGGCTATTTATGCCTCCAATACGTTCGTCGCGCTCCGTTTTATTAAACGCAATCCGAGCGCCGGCAGGCAGCGTCGCGAGGCAATCAATTGCTCGCGCGCCGGAAAACTCTCCGTCCGTTAATTGCGATCCCGCGAACCTTCCGTGCGCCACTCAAATTTATATGAAATAATGCCTCGTTTCGAGGCCTCTGCCGGCTACCGGACGGGTAATTGATAGCTCGAAAATATGCTAATTATGACGTTAAGCGCACGCTAAAAAGTCGGGCCTTCGTTGGCGAAGCGAAGAAAAAAGCTTGCGCCAAGCGACAGCTTGTTATTACGGTTACCACTTAATATTTCCTCGGCGCAGTATTTCTTCGTCGACCATCGTCGATTCGGCCCCGTCTCGAGGGGCATATTTTACCTCAAATAGTCTCGTCACGTTGCACTTGTTCCTTTTACCAGCGATCCCGAGCCCTTCTCCGAAAAACCCTCGGCCTCTTTCTCGGCAAAATTACATTCTTTACGGAATCAATCATACTTTCCATCCGTCACGTGTCTAATTGTTGTTAGACAGGGGTGTCGGGCCGAGGGTATCATTCTTCACGCTTTTTTCTCCTTGTTCTTTCCTTTCATCATCGGCGCATCCGTTATTGTTCCGCGGAAACCGGCAGTCTCAATACCGTGAAAAGCAACGCCCGGCGAACAATGTACCAACACGTGATGGGATGATTAATCCACGGCGCACGAAATCGCCGTAACTCGAGCATTCGTGTTGGCATAATGGGCCCGGTACGTTCGGTCACCGTCATTCTGACTTATCGCGCTTATAACCGGAAGCCCGCGGGGCCCGCATTTTGCATAGACAAAATGCGCGCTCGTCAGCTCCGTCCAGCCACCTTCGACTCCTTCCTGCCCTCTTCCTGGCCTCTTCTCCCCCCCCCCCCCC
>JABFPN010000096.1:0-56194 GCA_022817305.1 Leptoteleia sp. ZL-2020 | reverse complement strand
ACTTTCTCCTTTATGCCGTCTTGTCGATTCCCCCCCCCCCCCCTCGCTGGCAATCATCGCTCATAATAATTATTTTCCCATACGCGCGTCGCTTGGTAACGAACCGGTCGGTAGCTAGCGGCTACTATCCTCGGTGATTTATACCGATTTCAGGGCCCGACTCTCATTCACAACTCTCTTCCGTCTTGGTCAAGGTGAGCGCGTCGCAGCGTTATTTTCGCACAACTTGTCCATTATTTTCCGAGTACGGCCGACGATAATGAACCAGCTACCCGTCTAATGGCGGTTGTAAATTTGAAAACGATTTCAGGCCCCGTGCGATAAATAACGCCCGTTTTTCCGCACTCGTACAAATAACTGTGCTCTTGTCACAGAAGTCGCCAGGGAAATTGTTATTTCGGTGAGATATGAGCCTGATCGGACATCCTCTGGTATCGACGCTTTCAATGTAAACATTTTATACTTTGCTGAAAAAAAAAACATGCCCTTTGAATATGCGTAATTTTCCTTTATAAGGTATCATTTAAATGTTATCTATTATTCTTATGAATATTGGAGTAATGAGATATTTTAAGTTTTATAATGTTCAAGTCAGTTTGTTACAGCAGTTTATATTGTTTCAATTATAAATGTGCAATAATATTAGAATGCTATTTTTGTTTTTAATTGTAACAAATTCTATTTGGATGATACTTTAAGGAAGTTTTATGTATGGTTTTGGGAAAACAACGTTCTATTTGAGAATTCACATGCTATACTGAGAAAAATGTCGTTACACCAAAAAAGGTCATTTTTCGTTCAACATTGTCAATTGATACAACCCAGAATGAAATGTTCTATAGCCCCAGTATAGTAAAATTTGTTTACCAGTACAGTGACGGGATCGTGCCAGTAATGGAGTGATAATACTGGGCCAATACCATATTACTTAAACGTACCAGTTGTATAGCTATACCCTATCAGTAATCATCCAACGTTGGTCTTGCATTGAACCATTTGTTTAAATCACCAGTACTGGCTCAAGTCTGGATCAACTATGGCGTTGAAATTTTGCCCTGGAATGTCTTACGTCTGGTCATGTTTTGTTTTTGTTGATAACCAGGCTCAAACCAGTGCCGGCCCTATCTATTTACGAAAGTCTGGTTAATAGTACTGGGCCAGAATCGGCCCCGTTGGTCGACTCTGATAATGTCTTATAGGGAAGTTTCATACAATGCATTCATCCATAAGAGATAATAAATGTTGAAAATGATGTTATATAAATACGTTGTTAGTTTAACATCGGACTGTATAATTACACAATCAATCATATTCAGTTTTATTTTTATGAATCATATGTTTGATTGAATTAAAGCTTCAAGCGTTCAATTTCTGTTTATGCATGAAAAGAAAATGTTGAATTATCGGTTGTTTGCAGATTGAGAAAATTAATCAATATTTTGTCTGATGTTCGCACGTCTCGTAACGACAAAAAAGGCGTGTACGCTGACACTGAATCGCATATTTCAGATAATAAATTCGGTCGGCTTTAATTTCGAAAATACAAACACACTTTCCTTATCTGTGCTAATTGAATTTATATATTTCGTTTACGAAAGCTATTAATTTTCACATATCTGATTCTCATAATTATAACTCAAATTAATTATTAATTTAAAAAAGACATTTCATTTGCTTTTTTTCGTTTGTCAGTTTCATAGCCTCTAAACGAGTGTATTAAAATTTATATTCATTTAAGTAATAAATTCGCACGAAATATATTACTTATTTTGCACTAGAATATACAAGTACCGTTTGCGTGAAACAATTAACTTCATTAAAACATGAAAAAGAGAGAGAGAGAAAGAGTAACAATAAAAATGGCAAGCAACAAAAATTGTTTAAACAATAATTACGCAGACATTGACAAATGGTTTTAATTTATTATGGCACGCTGAATTTAGATTAACAACGGTTAGAATAATTGCACAAATGAAAGATGAGCGAAACAAAGAAACCTTTTACCCACGTTATCTACGAGATTGATATTTTACATGGTTTAATTGCATTGAAAACAGTTTGATTAGAAGAAGATGAATAAAATAAAGATTAAGAATACACGGCCACAGTGGAAGGATAGGACCCAAAGATCGTCCCACTATCTAATCAGGCCTCGACATGGTTGCCCAGATACACAGAGTTACGCAAAAAAATCGACCCGTTCATTACAACCACTTTGTTTATGTTATTGAATTCGTCTTCGGGTGATTTTTCGCGCGGCTACATCGGTATCGGCTGTATATATGTAAATGTCCTCGTTAATCCGCGCCGATAAGGAACTTTGCGACGTTATAACCAGGATGCTAACTCGTCGGGTGACAAAGTCTTTTACCGTTGTCGAGATAAGTGTTGACTTTTGGTATGGCAATTCATTCTGCAGAATCGAATAACCGTCATGGTGTAGCATTATGCAGATAATGAATGGTTTCGTCACGTTTGCACCGTGACGGATGAATGATACAGACACATCGAAGCGCCGGGCTCGATTGTACTTTCACAACGGGAAACTCGATAATAATTCGCGTACGCGTTATTAGCAGCGACGTCCGAAATTCTTCCATAATAAAGACATTAGATTTGATAACGAGGTAATATCCCGGCCGGTTTGTTCGGCCGATGAAATCAATTCTCATTTCTGTGGCGTATCTCGCTCGGCATCGCCCCCGCTGCCCCGGCTGTCCCGGCTGCCCCCGCTGGCCGGATGGTTGCTTGGCGAACGAGCGATACGGTGGAGTCGCCGCAGCGGCGATGACTCGAGTACATCGATGAGTATCTGCGGCGCGCAATTTTTCTAACGCCGTGTTTTCCCAGGATAAGAAGGAAAGTCGCCCGGCAAGAGGCTGAGATTGAACTCCTTAGCGTCGCCCTTATAAGACCGTCCGAAAGAACATTCGAGCGATTTAGGCAAGGTGTCGCTCGTCGATCATTCGGCGCGATCCCATTGGCCGGCCGCTCGGCTCGGTATGCGCGCACGATTTGTTATCGGCCGCGGGGTTAAGTGTTTCCTTAAAGCGACCGCTGTGTTTTCTTCCTCCGCTCGCTGTCCTCCTCCTCCTCCTCCTCGGTCTCTCTCCGTCTCTCTCCGTCTCCGTCCGTCTCCGTCCGTCTCCGTCCGTCTCCGTCCTCCTTCTGGCACGCTCCCACCTCCGTCGCCCTTCTCCGTTGTCCCTTTTTCTTCCGCCTGCCGCTTTCCTCGGCTTCTTTTTGTGTCGTAACACTGCCATAACGATCGGTCAACGAAGCTCGGCGAGGAGGATTAGTCACCGCGAGGAACGCGGGCGCGAATCTTTCTCGGTTGGCGTGAGTACCACGTAACGACGGATAATTGCGGACACGCCAAGTGCCGCGCTACGCATCGTTTCCGCGCAAAGAACCCCTTAATCGTGACGCTTGTCAAATCTCCCGATCGCGTAAAAACGTAATAAGGATGCTTAAACGTTTGATCCTTCGTTGTTTCACGCACGCGCGCCACTATTCATTCGTTACGCGATATTTTATTATCGCGCTCGGTGCATTTTGCGCGAGAGGCCAAGCCGGCGGAATGTTGCGATCATTCTTTAATTCCTCGCTCGATCAGCGTGCCTTCTTTTGCCGCCATTTTTCTCAATTTTGTCTTTCTGAATTGGATGAGTTTTAAGGCGCGCCGACAACTTTTTCACCTCGCAGCGGTTTGTTGCGGATACAGATGCGCGTCGATTTTCCGGTGAAAATTTAATTAAAGAGTGTAATGTTCGTTACACGTCGCGCATTTTAAATGCCGCCATGTAACATTCAACTTACTTGCGATGCGCAATTTTATTTCACGAAAACATGCTTCACTTTGAATGTTTATTGTCAGCGTGAAATTATAATTGTCGAGTAAGAATGCACTTTATAATTTTGTAATTACTCGAAGCTTTCAGTTTAATTATAACTATTGTTCACTTAACGGAATTAATTACACGAGTTTGCTCTTGTATTATTATTAATAACATTAACGCATGAGAACCGATACGAGGTATTAAAAATGTTTCATCTTTCGGACGCTTTATTGGTTTTGTTCTAGGAAATTCGAAAAGCGTATCAACTGTCGTAATTGCTGCCAGTAAAAATTGCAACTTTATATAATCAAGACCGTACTTTAAGTAGTTTCGCTTTTTCTTCAAACAAACTATATTTTTGCACGCTCGTTCCCTTATCAATTCACGATACAATTTCATTCTCTCGGCACATTATTTCAATCGTATTAGGTTATTTAGAAGTAATTAGATTACCATGAAGCATTTATCAGTCGCTGGCAAAAATTCTGAAACCGTAACAGATTCTGCATTGCACTGAACATCGCTGATAAGACTCGTTCAGAAAAATTGTTTGTTTTCCGTTTAACGTCACTTTGCATGCACGAGAAAGAAAACACGCCTGCACTGGTGGATTCAACTTTACGCGGTTAAATATATTTACATACGACAAGAAAGAATATACGTTGAAATCGCGCAGTGAAAAACATAGCACGTAAAATTACACGTTACAGTCAGTGCCAACAGGCGAGTGCTGCTCGCAGAAAATTTACATTTAAAAATTTAATTAAACACAGAACATTAATGTCGTATCGCATTCCGATGTTGCATCGAAAGGGGAAAAGAATGAAAGCATAATGCTTAACAATTGCGTTAGTCAATGATAAAAATTTTAAATACAATGACAATAATTGGTTGGAAAAATTACCACAGCTTCAAACAAACAAATCTTTATCGAACTGATTTGTGTATATTTTTTATATAAGTGTAGAGAACAGTCATTTTAGCTCTCATATAAATATTCTTAATCCAAAAATAAAAGGAAAGCTTGTATAAATCAGATCTACGAGGTTAAACAATCTACGTAAGACACTAAAGTTTAAAGCATATTTATCGAAAGCAAGGCTCTAATCTGGAAATGCTTAATATTTAGAGTGGATAGGCAGTGTAATATCCTCGGTCCGATATGACTGTAGAATTATGCAACCAATTAAAATTATTTAACCAGGCCTTGATTGAAGGCAATTATGATTATGACATTAAATATGTAATTTCTAATCGGGGCCAAAATATTCCTCGGTGTTACGCGCAGATTCAGTATGAAAACTGGATTTATTCTCAGAGCCAGTGTTCTGATGAGATGGTTAGCAAGCGAAGGACATGTTTGGCTTGAATTTTACCACGGACGCAGCATTGAAACAATAAAAGTCAAAATTAATAACGCCGCAAGATAGAAATCGTGAATCAATTTATAAAACGCTTTAATGTAATTGCAATCTACCATTGGTTTAATAGATCGCGCAGTCATTAAAATTGAATGAATTTCGTAGCCGTGTGTGCGCGTTAACGCATATATTATATTAATAAAGCATTATAAATGAGTCAAAGTACGGAGCGCTTGATATATCTGAAGACACGTTCGGATCGATGGTGCCATTTTTGCGGTCTGCGTCCGGTAAATAATCGGAATCATCGCGGAACAATTTATTAAATTTCACAAGGCATCCAGGCAATAAATTTACAAATTCATTCCGCACGCGTGATACCGTTTCGCTTAATGGACGTTTAATGCCGGCGATATATTTTTAATCCGGGTTTTTGCTGGTACGTGTGTACACGTGCCGGGAAGCGTGGCAATTGGCTATCGCCGCGTGAGTCCCGCCGCGTCTTACATTTTAGAACGCAATCAGCACTATTGCATGCTTCTAAATCAGAGGAGCGAGCCAATCGAAATCTGTTAATTGCATAAGAGGCGTAATGGTGGCCGGCACCAGGGTCGGCTTAATAGCGCGGCGCAACCTGGCCGCCTACCCCCCGGCGCACGGGGATGGCAAAAACGAGCGCTAAATACGAATGCTAAATATCAATGGAACGAGCCCGGCAACAAGCCGCCAATACGAAGCGACGCGTGCGTGAAAGCCCGATCTTTCGCGGCCTATCTCCTGAGTAATTTATAACGTATATAGTTACTACGTTATTGGACATGGCGAGCGGTATAAGGCGCTCGTGAAAATATAATTTCCGGCCCCGAGAACTCGTCGGAATCCGTCTTTATTACTCTTGCGGGACGGAACGGCGGATCTCGCTCGTATGCATAGCTGTCCATTTAAATGGCGAGTGTATGGGGGAGGAGTCGGCCTTATCGCTTCGCGCAAATTATTAATTGACGCGGTCGCGAGACTGGCCGGCTTCCTCATCCGAGATAATCGCCGCCAATTGAAAGGTCACGCGTGCCTTTTTTCTCCCGACTCGGCTCAGCGCCGCCACCGCCGCCGCGGATACTTTATTCGGATGAAAAGTTGAAATTACGCTGCAGGGGTGGTGCATGCCCCATCATTATTGGCCGCGTTACGGCCGGCATCAATACGATACTTTACGACGTTTATCCGATCGCCCGACAAACTCCGTTGGCGACTCGTTAGGCGATCATTTATTCCGCCACGGATATCTCCGCGTTCTGCGATCCCAACCTTCCCGTTCGATACGCGTTTCCAATTCCAAATTCCACGGCCGGCGACAAATTTCTCCAATTAGCCGGGGTATCGGGCGCAAAAGTGCGCAAATTAACTGCCCCCCGCGACGCCACGCGTCAACCTACGTATTTCCGTGTAATCCGTATAGGCTTTGGAAATGCCGCGGACCGAGACCGTTTAATATCGACGACAGTTATCGAGCGCCATTGATTATTTTGTGAATTGCGCGCCCAATCTTCTTACACAATCGCGTTAGTGTTTTGTCCGATAACCAACAAAAGCGCGCCCTTTGTCAACGCCCGGTATTGAACCGTCCACTTTTTTCACGATTCCACGCGCTTGCGGAATGTGCGAAAATGGTCGTTAGACATTCTTTGCCGTTGCTTTCGTGGAGGACATTTAAAAAATCATGTCGCTTTCGTACTGGCGCTCCACTCACGTTCGATGATAAATCGTTTTATGTTGAATCTTGGCAAAAATATTTTCCGCGTGTCCGAGTAAAAGTTGGCCCACTTAATCCACACGCTTAGACTGATACATTAGCACTGTTGGAATAATATCAATTATAAGGATCCAGTTGTTAGTGCGCTATCGTTATCTTCTCTACAATTATCTCTATTGTTATGCGATCATAATAATCGCATATTATCGGAATTTAGCATCGGTACAGTTTAGTATCACAGTATAGGGGTAATAAAAAAAAGAGTAGAAAGTAACTTTTCAGTATTTACAGTAAAATAGTAGAATTTTGAAATGAATAACCAAAGCGATTGATATTGTTGCAGTATTTCATTACATTTTTGCATAAATAAAGTAACACTGATTTGGTTTTAATATAATATGGGAAATGAAATTTCAGAAATTATATAACCTTTCTAATAATTTGAGGACGTAACGGATGGTATTCCAAAAAATACAATAAAAATTTGTAAATTAAATCTATAAGTTTGTAAACGTAATTAGACAAGTTATAATATTTACATCTTTTATAAGTATATTTCATTGTAGTTTTTCAATTTTTTTGCATCTGTGTAAGAATCTATGATCCTAAACATACAGTAATAAAATTTGAATCCTGCATACTGCTCATCTTTCTGTATACTGATCATGACATTGACAGACAATTCCATAATAGAAGAGAAGATATTGATGTAAAATTCAAATAATCAATTCTTTTGTACTACACTTTTAAATAAGTTGTAGTTATTGTGCAAGGTATATTAATTACCTTCATATCAATATAAAGTGTAAACAATCAATATAATGCTAATATTGGCTTGACTGTTCAAATAAATCAATGGTGTTTTCTTTAGACGGGAAAATGTAAACAAATTTCCCAAGAAGAAAAAGACAATTTCTGTACAAATTTTTATTTCGACGTATTTTGATGAAGGTTTAGCTACCGTAACGGCGCCTATTTGCATCTCGTTGTATATAAAATAACCGGCATCATATAAAAGCGTGATAAATATTATATTTATTGCAACATTTTGTCATTTATTACATCATTGAATTTTAATAAGTATGATAATCGGCGTAAATTTTGCATGGCTATCTCGGAAACATAAACCGCGTCATTTCGCAGGAGATTTACATGTCACTTTGTTGAAATAACTATTTTTCGACTTCGCGCGGGATTACTTTAACATTCTAATTAGGAAAAAAAGACGTCTTCGAGTTTTAAACTCGATCCAATGTGGATCGCGTTGGAAGAAAATTTGATGATATTCTCAATGTTGTTTCGTTAGTTTCTTGCTTTAATATTATCGCGAGCTGCTCGAATGAGGCGTACAAATAATTTTCGTCATACGCCAGCGGAATAAAAATGAGATAAGTTCCTTCGCATGACGAGGCAGAAAGATGCTATTAATGGAATGAATAAGGAATATAAGAGAGCTTTCTGTTGTCGAGTTCTTGGGTGCACCTTGCCCACCCGATGTAATATTTCCATGAAACAATACAGCCAGCATTAATCAGCCTTTCTTGTTCACTCACTCGTAATTTAAGCGGCTTTCATTGACTCGCAGAAAAGAGCTCGACCAAAGGAGGGTCAAAAGACTGATATTTAACGTCAGCATTTCGCTCTCATTCCTTTTTATCTTCACGTTAAATAGTGTCCCACTAATGTTGTACTAATTACATTTTATAATTAGGCAATATTGCTTGATTAACACTAAAGATTAAAGACCGGTTGCTCTTTCGGTAAATTCCAACCACCTTACCTTCAATTATTTATCACGTTTCGCGAATTACCGAGGTAGATAAGGAATCGAATAAACATTACACCTTTAAGATATTTCATCCTTTTTTTTCTCTGTACTCTCAAGAATTACACACTTTCCCGACTTTCAGAATATCATTACGTTTCCCCCATTTTTTTTTCTCTCTCGTTTGAAATTCATTCTTTATAATACGAAGGATATGGTGAAAAAGTTTTATGGTGAAACTCGCAAAAATAACGAAGATATGAGCGATTATGTGAACGCGTGCACACTCGAAAGACTGTTTTCTTAAACTTTATAAACGGGTTTTTCTCTAAACCATTTTTTTCTTCCTTGCCTGCATGATAACTCGAACAGTTTTTCATACTTTTTCGTCATTCTTATTACAAACTTTTCATAATAACTGTCTTACCTTATATTTAGTGCTTAATTTATGGCGCAATTATCAATTTCTGATCATTAAAATTCATTCAAATACCAGTGAATTATTTCAAATCTTCTTGCTGCTTGTAATCATTAAATTATTTTTCTCTTTTCTGCATTCCCATTTTTATAGCAATAATTGCAACATTATACAGATCCATTCCTTTTAATCCTTCTTGTAGCACAGCAACTATCGAATATTTCCTATTAAACATTATTAGTAAATATTTATCTCACATTTTTTTTTAAAATAATATCAGAAATGTATTCCTCTTTTTAATATTCCTAAATCCATTTGCGTTTGTTTGACCTTTTTCGTTTACTTAATTCTGCCGATAATAGTTATTTAATATTTCAATTTAATTTTAAATAATTTTAAATTTGTTCGGTTATTATTGTCATTACAGAAACAAAAATACCACGTCAAAAAAGTGTTTTCATGTATCGACGGGGATTAATCTAAATAAAATAAGTTAATGTCTTTTTGTGTTAAAACGATATTCTCCGCTATAACTGAAATACTCAGATGACAAATTGCAATGGCTTATGTAGGAAAGAAGAAAAACGAAGAAATGTCGCTCGGATTCGGTTTTAATGGAATTTCATTCAGGCGAGCTTGTGTCGATACGCATTTTCTGTGTCGCAACACATGGCCCCAGAATAGACCGTGGTTGTGGCGCACATTGCAAAAGACTTCATAATGCGACAGCCACCAACTAAACTTTTATGGTTTAAATTTCACTATTTACTCGAAATATTGTTTGCAATTGATAGGTAGGCTTTGTACAATCATTTAGCATCTACAGTATACGCCAAATCCTACTAATGATTCCACTATTTAATTGGAATTATCGAAATCCGCACAAACAGAAATCGAGTACATTTACAGTCGCATCGCGTTGCGCTTTAATAACAACCATCGTATTTTCAGGGATGTAACTCGTTTGCTATATGTCAAGAAAATCATCGGATTATTGGGCACAGTTCGCGGTGTCTAGATCATTCAGAAGAAGATTATTTAACTCATATTTTAGATTTTGGAGAATAGGAAGAACAATTATGGTAATAGGTAAATTGTTGGATAATCCGCATCGATCAATATTCAATTACATACTTTATTATTGAAATGATAGCTCAAACTGTTATGTAATATCAATTTATAAATTCAATATATATATATACTGTTGTATTAACGGTATTCGATAATGATTCGATGTATTCCTTCTTTACCGGAAGCATAATTTACGTTAAATGTGATATTTTATTGCATTTTATTATAATTTATTACATGTCAACCAATTGAATATCTGTGTATGGTTTTAAGTGCTGAAGATGTAATTTTAATTATGATTAAAAATTCTTTCAACGAGTAATTTAATATTAAATTTATTTATAATGCTTTATAGAATTATTATAAAAAAACTTTCTATCGCTAATTTCAATATAAGTACAAAATGTTATAATCTCCGGACTTGTATGTACCCTTTCACGTAGAGAAAACGTTATAAAATTTTAATAAAATGAATTGATAGTTTAATCAACCACTCTTATTTTTATATTATAATTGAATAATTAGAACATTTGAGAAGAATTCCCGTTTCCATTTTTTGGCATTAAAAACAACAATATATAAATTAATTTGTAAAAGGATTTACTTTTCACCGATTATTCCTTATTAAGAATGTATTTGACACTTTTTATACTTTCTGTTGTATATAAAAATTCGTATGTTTGTACAATTTTGGTTGACTACTACTTTAATTGTCTGCGAGTATATTTGCTAAAATAGTTCAAGTTATAAAGCAGAAACAAGCAGGCTGACAATTTATACATTGATTCAGCAATAAATCACTTTTATTCGCATCATAATTCATCTTTCAATATTATTGTCAATTTATAGGTGTTAAAAGCTCGAAATTGATGTTGGTGCTCGGGCAGCACGCGTGACGATATTCTTCACTGGTGAATAGTTTAGGGATTATCCGTAGAACAAAAATTTACAGGCGACTACCTCATTCAAACATAAATTCATAGTCAAACCATTGACATATGACCCGACCGAAATTACATAAGACGGCTGCAAAAAATTGAAATTTATTTTTCGTCGCGGCTACGTGATTTCCATTAGCTCGTTCGCATCGCTTCAAATCCGATAAGGCTCGGCCGTGGATTTCTGCCGTGGCTCGACAAAGAAAAGACTCGGAAGTGACTGCGGAGATAGCTTAATCAAATACGCTGTAATTCAATTGGCCCTTTAAAGTCATTAAGGTAGCAGTAACGAAACCGCCGGTAATAGTGAACGGTGCCACCGCTCGGCTTCTTTCTCCAGGATCATAACTTTCGCTTTTTCCGTCCCTCCACGAGCGTACCTCGCCAAATAAAATTATGCCCTTAAGAATTCCGGCTCAGTGGTCAGATGACGTATTTGCAACGAGAATTACCGTATCGAGGCGAGACAAAAGGGTCGCCGGAAGAGAAACGATCGCTTCCACATAGAACATCGCATCATGCGCTGGGAATACAAATCGAGGGTTACCGTGTACAGCATACCGAGTTTTACTGAAACCAACCATTTCTCGTGGGTTAAATTTCTGCGACTTTGTCGGCTGACGTTGACCGATGCCGCGGGAGAGAAATCGAGCTTCATGGTGTTGGTGAACGTTTATTCAAAAACCACTGTAAGACATCGAAAATGTAAACGTTCGTTTTGCATATTTATATCGCGTATTTCAATTTTGACATAGACCTATCAGTTTTTCGCTCCTGCATTGTTCTTCTTTCATCCTTTTTCTCTTCCTTTTTCGAAAAAATTCATTTGAAAATTCCAATTTTCATGCTTTACCTACGACTAGATGGTTCGCAGACTTCATGAAAGATAAACTAATTAACTGTCAAACAGCTTTATTAGCGCACTAAAATGCAATTCAGAATGCACTTTCGTGGAAATAAATATTCTTTCTTCCATCGAGCATTCGTCTTGTTTAAAATGAAAGTAATTTAATTCAAGTTCAGTTATCTGAAACAATGTGAACAGAAATGACATCAAAGTATTGTTTACTGACTTTAAAGATAAACGCAGTTTCTTTGTAAAGAGTATGACTTGTTGAAATTTAAACGGTTGTTTATTCAAAACTCTTTGTATTATTTAAATAAATTTTAACTTTAATTTCTTCTTCCTTTTCAGTTGCTTAAAGTGTTGAATGTAAAATATTAAATACAGACGGAAAATAAAAAATATATTTTATTTCGCAGCGCAAGTCAAAGCAAATAACCATGTACACAAATATTATTTAATAAAATTTTTAACGAAACCTTTTAATTTGCATATTTTGTTCCGTTTGATACTCGCCGGCTTTCAAAAGTCAAGAGATTTATGTGAAATTTTTTGTATCACTTTATGTTTGAAAGGCATTTTAGATTTCGACTTCAAACACGATCTTTAAAAATGACGAAAAAATCGAATATGCAACTTTTAAAATATCTGGTCATTTGGATTGTACCCCAGAGTTTAAAGTTTATGACAAACCATGAATTTTATATTTCCGATGTAAATATAGAGCTATAAATTATGAAGTGTAACGCTTGCATTTCACACTGAGAGAAAAAAATATTAATTTTTAATAAAAAGTTTACTAGTTTGGCATTATACTTGCAGAATATCATTATATGGCAAACTAAATTATGAAAAATTTTTAAATCAGTTTATTAAAAATTGTTATTCCATATAGTTTTGTACAATTTGACATTATATCTTATGAACGGTATAGGTTAGCGATACTGAATAGTGACACCTAATCGACAAAACATGTAATAAACAGTTTGTTAGATTAGAATTCAGTTTATTAAAATTGGTTTTTAATTTTTTATTTTTAATATTCTTTTTTCTCCGTGCAAGAAACGCTATCTTCAGTTTATTGTATCTTTTCATCTTTTCTTTTGCATTAAAGTATAATAGGTTAATTAATTATCAAGAAATAAAATTGAAAAGAAATAAATTTATTTTAAATGTTCAAACTGTCACTTCTATAAATAAATAAAAATGTTAAACACGAAACTTTCGGATTTTTTGATATCGTAGAATAAGATAAACATTTTTTGACACATATTTGATGACTGAAAATATTTGTCCTTGTTTCTTATACCGCTATATTTGTGAATCGCACAATATATAATCACGAAACATGTATTTCTGTTTTACGACAAATTTATAAAAAATTGATGTACATATCAACAATATTACTGGCTAGTCCAGTAAAATATGAAGGTAGTACTCTGCATATACATGGAATGTGCTCGGACAATACTGCCGGGTCATGCATGTTTCTGCTATCTATTATCGAATTACACCGTGGCCTATTAGATAAGTGTTTATCATTGTTCCCAAGGGATCATCATCGTACTGAATTTCAAGATTTTATTTCATATATTTTTAGTATAAAATATCATAAGATGTAATAGAACACATCAGAATAAAATATAGAATTTGCTAGCATATTTATGATCATAATTCATTCTGTATATTAAATTATCACAATTACAGAATTTTTTTGTTTTTATTCAAGTTTTATACGAAGAATTATTATACAAAGAATGCAAGGGTAAAATATTATTTGTGTTAATAATATCGACGTATTTTTGTATTTCTTTAAGATATGGGATATTATGATTATTTTTATTACATTTTATTCCATTACGAATCTTGTTTTAAACTTTAAAAGTATCTTAATCTATAATAAATAAAATTTAAATTTAAAGTAATTCACATTTTAATGCACCTTGCTCCGTAAATATTCTAAATTATCGACGGAAGATGATATTCAACAAATAATTGCAACTATTAATTAAGTTTATAAGCTTATGTAGATTACGTAAGGTTATTACAATATTGTCAAAATTGATATATATTGTGGAAAACTAATATGAAAATGTTTTGAAACAAAAGCGATATTCACGAACGTCTTCTTCTCTCTGTTACATATTTCTTGCTGAAAACGTGATTTTTCTATCAAAATAATAGAGGTGTGTCAAAATTATAATGTGAAATTATAACACAGCTGACCTACTTTTGGCAATTGACTATGTAGTTATAATTAATTAAGACCCCTATAGACCTTTGAAACACAACGCTTTTCACCCACTGTCCTATTTCGTGTTAATAAGATCAGGTTTATTGAATCTTTGAAATGTAAAGAAACAAAACTATAGTAGCACGGTAACTTTTCAATATCTAATCATTAACGAGGATTAAAAATCATATTTTATAAATTCTAATTGCAATATTGATATCATACTTTGCGCGAAACTGAATATGTGTTAAAGTTTTTATTTAATTACGGAACAAGTCTTATTAACTAACTAGAACATGAACATATTCCAACAAGTAATCTGCATTATTCCGGAATTCGAAAATTATCACGACTGTTACTTCTGACAAGTAATTATAATGCAACAAGTCCGCGTGTAATTCAATATAACATACATTTTATAAGTTTCGATTCAACATTTAATGAATTATTAAGAACGTGATGCATGAGATGCAACAAAGTGTACCAATGTGTGAGATAGTAAAAGTGTATGAAAGACAAGTCGGCTCTGACAGAATATACTGGATGCTCGAACAACTCGTCCGTAGTACATTAATAAAAGTCGTAATAGAACAGTCGTCAATCAATTTTCACACGTCAAAGTACGCAGTTTCAGTTTCTTCCGAGATATACAGTAGTGCTTTGTGCCAAGTGTACACACACATAAAAGAACCATAATATAATCCTTTTTAAAATATCATGAGTTATTACGTTGGTAATCGTTATTTTAAAATTTTGCCCTATAGTTGGGGTTTCAAGAAATATAATGCCATATATTTCATACATTTCATCGTTACGGAAAATTGAATCTTATCATCGCAATCATTTCATGTTTTTTATTGCATCTAAATAATAATATTAATTATAGAAATACATAGCTGAAATAGTAGTACTATTTTTGTCTTTTTGATAAATATTTATATTATTTTGCATTACTCAATATACCTTAATGTTGATTTATATTTTCTAATGTATTATCTAAGGGTTTGTTTGAAACATGTTAAAGTAAATGCTACAAATATTTTTGAAGACGAACTTATTATTATTAATAATTCTACACAGAAAAAAGATATATTACAAATTACTTTTTTTTTTATCAATTTGAGGATATATTGGAAAAGTAATTATTTCTACTGTTAATAATAGTAAAATTTAAAAGTCATGTAGTAAATATTGGTATAAAAGTGCTACAAATTGCTTTGATAATTATTATTTTTACTATTTTTATTAGTAAAATTTTTCACTCTTCAGAGATATCTTCAAATGGATAAAAATTGTTATCAATTTTACTATTACCTTTTTCTCAGTATAAATAATATTTCTGAAACATTTTGGAATATTCTTTGCTAATAAAAATCATAGTGGCGTTGCTATCGACAACCAACATAATGCCATCGTGTCGTCGTCGCACTGCTATCGTGGCATAGTGCCGTCGTGTTATATTGTGAATACTATCGTACGTATAACCCTTTTTCTTACACCGTAAAAGAAAGGTTGGTAGTTCTACTGATTTTCAGCCCATATTTTCGTACTCATTCACGACGGAGTTATTTGCGGAAATAAGCACAGAAACGAAGCGGCCGAAGGGCGCGCTTCAATAATCTAGTATAATAAAATGAGGGCATAAATTCTTGATTCCAGAAAAATATCTGTCCCAAGTCTTATGTGCGGAAAAAAAGTATTTCAACGTGAAATAGGAAATCCTTCTATTGGACATGCCGCGAAGAAGCTAAATCTTATGGATAATCTAAAGTCATTAACTTCGAAATCATCACGTCTGAACTATTTCTGACGAGATTAAAAGCTTGTAACTTCCTGGCGCATGTTGGAACGATTACCGTGCAGACATTTGCATTTTGAAATTCAACAAGGTTTCTCATGGAACACTTTTGTATGACCACTAACGGCTCACTTTGTCAACCGCATTCCTCGTTGATAAATCTGTCCGGCATTGTTATTTTTCGCGGCAACGTATAAAGTCGCACGATACTCCGGCATTAATTGCCCTGTTAAACAGTGTTTATATTTCCCCATGACACAGCGTTGACAACCAGTATTGAAATTCCGCGAGCTCGTGCTGAGACCGGTACGGGTATTTGGGTCACCTTCTAGGATCATTTTAGCATTCTAGTTACTCCGGTCACGGTTGAACATGCGGAGTATTATTTCAATAATAGATACGATGGACATTAAAACATCGCTGAGTTAATGCGCCGCTTGTCATATTGTGTGGGCGAGCTATATGACTTGTGTTCGTGCAACGTTTTCCGCAACGTCGAAGAATCAGATCGCTTGTTCAAAACCGTTACGCCAGGGTACACTTCCGAAAAATTTGGATTTGACGCGATATCAACCGGTTCTTATGAGTGGTGTAATAAGCGCTCAACCGGTACATGCCTTTTAGCGCGTGCGGCCAGTTTGCTAAAAATGTTAAAACGCATATTGGCCACTACTGCTGGAAGACACTGAGCTTGTTTATCAAGTTTTTATATTGTTTCGCTCCCCATTTAAACATCCTTTCTCCTTCAGTAAATAAAAGTAATTACACTCATAAAACTATTTCATTTCATTTATTGTATCTTACAGTGAATAAGGAGAGCGGACCAACAATAAAAAATGTTTGTTGCGAAAATTAATGAAACGATTTTGCAAACTGACAAATTTATATTCTTGTAAAAACAATACCAGATACACATTGTATATGATAGAGAATTGCAATCAATAGCACTGATGGCAGATGAAAGAAAAATTATACCTTATGTTTTTAAGTACATTTAATTTATCTTGCACTGAGAAATACGATATAAAAATTTACTGTTTAAAAGAAACAGTTTAATGTTTTCAATCGCCAGAGGTATAAGTTTTCGAAGAGAAAATATCTAATACAAATTTCTAACGTTGTTAGTAAAGTGGACAAATACTTGAAAAAAATTTAAAAAATTAGTCCCCTAGTAAGAATTGACCGGGCGGTAATAGTTCACCCATCGAGGGCCTAGAAGGTTGAGACGTCACCTTCCCAGACCCCTGGTTGGCAAACCATTACGTGCCCAGTTACTTTTTCATAATTTCAAATAATATCAATTTAAAAATGGTAAAAAAATACTAAACTGTTATACACATAGAGAGAAATAATATGGAATTGATTATAAATATTGGTATTGAATAAAAACAAAAAAATTTCGCTTTCGTTATTCTCGATGTTTATATTCAACTATTTTTCACTATTTAGTTTCAACGGTGTTTTGTGAATTGATCATCACAATGTTTTTTCCATTGTTTGAATTATTATTGTAATTTATTTGCATATCATTTTGATGTCAACTTGAGTAATTTTTTAATTAACTTTCTACAATGTAAAAAAGTGTAAATAACTATATTTATCTACAACGTTACACTGCTATTTTTAAAAGTTAATCATGCTAAAAGGTTTCAGTGAAGAAATAGTTTTTTGGACTGCATTGATGTAGTACAAAAGAATGTATAGTATAACAATATAAGGTCTAAAAATATTGACACAAAGCAGTGTCATATTTTTTTTAAAATTAAAAGAAATATATCTAAGTCTGTTATGATTTCATTTCTTGGCAGTCTAGGTGATTACACATTAGCCGTTAATTTGACAAGCATCGGTTTCTCACGTCTTTATAAATCAGGTAATTCATCAGAAAATGTTATAGGTTATTAGTTACTGGTATATTGCGTTATGTACAAAATACATTTTCATTTAGTTCAGAGTAATTACCCTTACATGTTGCTTAGTGTTCTAAATAAGGCACGTAGACTTAATTCGTGGAAGATTGTGAAATTTATTTATTTCTTCGTAATGTTCAAATGTTCATTACTGTAATTACTTGGACGCTTACTTGAATAATTTTCAAGCCTGTGTTAATAATTACAATTAAGACATTCTGTATCAAATTTGTAAACTAGGTTCCATTGAGTATATTGTAATTTTCATGAAGACATTTATTTTATTATCTTTAATTTGAACTTTTTTTTTGTTGACTTTTTTATGGGATTTTTATATAACTGTGAATTTTTTTCTAATTATTACCCATTTTTCTTTACTGAAGTTATACAGATTTACTTATTGATATAACTTTTATCTCTAGTACTTTACTCAAGTGAAATTTAGTTTCAATAATTTCTTACCAGTCTCTCGGTGTACGTACTTTAATTCAAATGATTTCTGCGAAGTTTGTTGGGTAAATTGTTTTAAATTTCACGATTGCAGGAAGAGATACAATATGGCAAGACAATATATAGTATATATAATTGTATTTATTTATCTGAATATATTGTAGAGGACGACAAATAACGTAACCAAATTATTAAGATCATTTAAAACTGGAAATGTAATTGGAACGGTCGAAACTGTGTAGACTCAACTACAAGTTTCCGTATTACTCTAATACTTACAAGTACATGCCGGTTTGCCTTAAACTTGGAACAAGTTTGGTTCTCAAGAATACATTAGATATGATGTGCGTTCTAACTTGTAAAAATATTAAACTTCAACTAATTAATATTTTATAGTTAAATATGCTGAATTTTGTATTACATAAATATATACCGTTGATTAAGATTACGTTGGTTGATGTTTTAATCACAATCTATAAAATATTTTAAAATAAGGAAGGTAAAAGAGAGCGCAGAAAGTAATTAGTATTAGAAGAGAATAAGAGTTTTTTATTCATAATTTTAGAAATAACAGTGTATCTATAAAGTTGAGTGAAAAAGATATAAAATTCCATAAAGGAGTTGGTATGAGGAAAAACTTTGTAAATTCGTGTTTCCATCATCATCTCGCTATTAGTGTGGTTATTGATCGATAGCACGCTGTAGTTCATTCCATCACAATAGGGAGACTTGGTATCCTTTGATTTTGAGTCTCAAGCGCAATTAACAGTGACATTAATATGACAAGAGCCGCTTGAAGAATCGTCATCTTCAACGATGCAGAAATAAAGTGATTAAAGTTGAAAGTAAAATGGCATCCATAATTCGCATGAAAGGACAAATTTTGTGGTTGAATTGAAATTGAAAATGAGCAAGAAGAAGCGACTACCACGGCCGTTAGTCGTTGCATGGATTAAAACAGACATCATAGCACAAAGCAGAACGAATAGTCGCGAGGTAAACTTGCGACAAGTTAAAGATAAATCGGTGTGTATCGGTTGCGCGAGGTTACTTGTTAGTAATTTCCATTTTCGGACTTGAACATATAGCGTACTTAGGCGTCGCAGGCGAGCACTTGTATCTATTTTTCATTGCTCTACATATCCGACAATCCCTTAACCTTGAATAATCAGCAAGAGCCGCGTTTCACATCCTTAACGAGACTTTTTATTGTGCTCCGCGCGGCTAATGCTCCTTCTCCCTCCGCCTCCCTCCGCCTCCCTCCGCCTCCCTCTGCCTCCCTCCGCCTCCCTCCGCCTCCCTCGGTCGCTCACTCCCTCCCGCGTCTCTCCCTCGGCTCACCGAATTCCACATGCCGTGGCGCATGTAAAATGTGTGTCAATACGTTGGTTGTATTGTCAATTCCTCGCGTGCGACACACTAGTTCTCCATTACGGATTCTTCCCCGTTTCCGGACAATTCACAAATTCGAAGCTAACAACCAGCGCGATCGTGACTCAACGGTAAATATACGACGGGATTGTAAAGTGCACGGCGAAGCTACTAATACGGCGCAGCGCCATTCTTCGATGCCACCTAATTTGACGTCACGACTGCCGGCGCCTGCTCATTTTCCACGAGTTGTGCCGGCGCGCTCGCCAAACTTGATCTTATTTACGTGTTCGCCGACGTGCCATTAATTTCGTCCACGCACACACACACACGCACACACACACGCACACGTGAACGGCGCGTCAGTCCGCGTCAGCCGAGATAAAGTTATTTTCCTTTCAATCAAAGCGACGAAATTCCGGCTCATCTGGCCTTTGTGCCACCGTTCATCCGTCTTGGCCGTGTCTCGCTGGCTCACGGTATTGTCTTACTCAGCTGCGTCTGCTCGCTCCGCCGCCGCTTCGGCCGTTCGCCCGCTGGCTTTGTTTCCTTTCGCATTAGTTTCCCTTTGCCTCGCCTTTTCAGAGGTCTACGTCCTCCGAGATGTTCCGTAGTAGTTAAACGTGGCAGATCGTACCGACGACTCGCGATAACAAAGTACTTGGCTGAGAAAAATATTCGGCCCAACAGGGAGAGATTCGCACGCGAACTCCTGGCCACTCCTTGCCGGACGCTCCGAGATATCGTCGACTTCGAGGCTCTCTCCATTTTCTCGTGGGTGTTCGGATTCGGCTTTGGCGCGCATACCTCTCGCCTTTCTGCACCCTTTCGAGGCCATCCGACGCTTTCGAAGGGCATAACTCCCCCCTACCCCCTCCCCATCCCCGTTCGGCTTCTCCCCCCTCCCCCCCTCTCTCTCTCTCCCCCTCTCCTCACCTCTCGCTCTCGGACACTCTCGGACCGAAGCACATTTCCGTCACCGACGGTTATTGCTCGATGGTTTATTACGGGTCGCGCGGTATCGCGCCACGCTAATCTTAACACCATACCCGTTGTTTTGTGAGATACGGCGCGGGTGTGTTCCCAATACACACTCACAGCCGCGCGCACTAAAGATTAGCGCGAGGGAACAAGTATTCCTATCGAAATCGAAGTAGCATGGCTGAGCAACAGATTGCGCTCGATCGGGTAAGCCGCTTTAACCTAAAATCCGTTTTCGTTCTCGCTCCGCGTCTATTTCGGCCGCATCCGATATTGTTCCGATCCTTTCTGCTCGAGCCATCTTTTTCCTCTTCGTTGAGCAAAATTTACTGGCGCAAATGTAACGGAGT
This sequence comes from Leptoteleia sp. ZL-2020, assembly GCA_022817305.1. Taxonomy (NCBI): domain Eukaryota; kingdom Metazoa; phylum Arthropoda; class Insecta; order Hymenoptera; family Scelionidae; genus Leptoteleia; species Leptoteleia sp. ZL-2020. Next base: position 35,115 of record JABFPN010000096.1, on the reverse strand, counting down.
CTACGGTATAAGCAATATACCACGTTTTTACGTCGTGGGAACGTTAAATTAGGCCAAGTGTGACTAGATGATTTCAAATGTTTTCTCTTGTTTCGGAATACACGCAACATGGTCGCCTAACTAAATCATGTTCGTCCGTTTTAGATAATTACTCGGAATTATTTGTCGCCATCGATCTGTCCGCTTAATCTCCACCATTCAAGTTCATTTCGGCAAACTTCGATGTTACCCGAGCACAACTCGGTCAAATTGTCTTTGTTTTCTCGACGCAGTTCACTTGATGATTTTTTTTTGTTTTTCAACAAATGTTTCCAGCAATGTAATAATTTTTCTTGCAATTGATAAAAGTTTACGGGAGATTATAATCAATCTGAGAGCATATTTTTGTAGCTAGTGCAAAAGTTATCGTAATGCAATGTAATATTTTCAGTGTAATTTTAGGTCTTCAGTCGATGGAAGTTTATCTTTATAGTTTGTATTTGCAAAAGTTACAGTTTTAATCAAAATTTCGTAACGAGTTATTCTTAATATAACTGTAATTAATATTCTGCTTTACAGTATTGAAATGTTATTTAATAAATGTAACAGTTTGGTTTTTTGAAATATAAGAACTTAATTTGCTCAGCTTCAAATTCTTATTCTGTACAGCGGAAATCCCGTGTGCTATTTACGGAATATAAAACATATTTGCGGAATTTTAAAAGATATAAAGTCTGGAATACATTTTTAATATAAATTTATCGCTTTTCAATACGGATTGCTTTTAATATAATTGAAACATATTTCAAGTAAAGGAAATCGTTGTTAATTTTAAATTTCATCATGTTTTCTTTTAAGTTAATGTTGATACCTCATTAATTTCTATCATCGAAGTATTTGAATTTGAAATTACATGTTGCTGTGATAGTTAATTTAAAATAATTAATGTTGACACATGTTCTCATGTTGCAAGTTATTTGCATTTCTTTAAAGTGGGATCGTTTTATCTTATAATTATGACGAAAAAACAGCGTGTGAAACTATAACGCGTTTTCTTTGGCTTGCATCGTATTAATTATATAACTTTTTTGCTGTATGAATATTTTACAAGAAATGAGTATGAAATTCAGTATTATTAGAAGAAAAGCTTAATAAACTGCACCAAGTCATGCAAAAACAGACACCCAGCTTCTGAGAAAGTATGCACTCCTTATCACTTTTCATGTGACGTAATAAATTTTTCTTATAATTAATATCTACTTTTCAATTTTTTGCCTTACACTTTTAATTAATGTACATGCGATATATATTAGTTTTATAACTGAAAATAAAGTGCAATCACATATTTGGTAGTATATTTAATAATTAACAATATACTTAAATATCTTTGTGAATACTTTCAAATGAATATGCTCGGGAATATTTTAAAAACAACGAACAGTCACGCTAAAGTATAAAAGAACCATATTTAAATTGTTCTTTATACACATTTATTATATGTACACCTCTTTTACTGGAAAGAATATCTCTTTGCAAAAATATCAGAATACTTGATAATAATTTACACAAAATTAAAATAGTTTTATTTAAAAGCGTATAAAAAATTGTTTTTACGTTCATTAAATTTATTAGTTATATCGACATTACTGTAGATGTAGCTTACTAATTAGCACAAGTAAAAGTAAAGAAAAAATAACTTTTGTACTGTTTTTTGGTACTGTCTAAAATTGACAATTTTTTGTACACTGACCTTAAACGGAAAAACCTTATTCTGTATTCATTCTTTTGATGAAAAATATAAAGTGCAACTCGCTCGCAGATGGTGCTATTAATTAACAGTACTAATTAACAATTCGTTCAATTGTTAGCAATCGCGATCTTTGCTTAATATACTATTTTACAAATTGAAAAACCTTTCTAACAATATTTTGTTTTTAAATATTCATTTATACGACTATAATTAGGTGCAAATATATTCCAATTTATACAATATAATTAAACTATTTTGAGGAAAAGCTACAATTTGTGCTGAAATTACATTGCGAGGAATCATTATAAATATCTTGATGGAGAGTAATTTTACTAGAACAAGTGCATGAAAAATTGCAAACAAGCTAATTAAGGATGTAATTTTCATTCAATACTATGAGATCAATATTTACACTTAAAATGGTTTCATTCATACATTCCATTTATTAAATTTAATTGTTTTTCCGATATATAAATATATTCTAATACGTTTTATACTTTCTATCCAATATCATACATATTAACACACAAAGAAATTAATTTTTAAAACATTAAATCTTGATGAAAAATCGGTTTATTTACCATAAAAAAAAGACATATTTTCAATGCTTAAAATACAAACTGAAATTTAAAAAAATGTGGCATTCAGATTCACATAATTAAGCTTCATAAAATGTCTCGCTGATTACCGCAATAAAATGAGCTTTGTAAATATAAAAAAGGAGTATACGTCGATGGATGAGCCGTTGAAAACAATGGAAATAATGGGGAAATTATAATGAATTAAATACACTGCAATGATATAGGTGACCTACTTATCAGAGTGACTCCTCCTGGAAATTGACCAAAATGGCATAACTCGTGCATTCATGTCCCTCGTTACAATAACGCGGGAGTTAAATTTCATTATATTCCGCCATTCGTTCTAATGGACGTGCACGCATTGAATAAGCCGGTGGCCGTAATTTTGACAATTAAATGTAAATAAGCGCCGTTAATGATGTCGTACAAATTTGACGAATTTACATAAGTCGAAATTCTTGTTGGAAATGCGTGCGACCACGGTGGTACGCGGGAATATATACATGTCCGGACAATCACGTGGCCTGTGTTACGCATTCGTGTTTACGTGGTACATGGGAGTACAACGGCACATTCGCATTGTCGCTTACATGTGTTTTTGGGATTCTCCACTGCTAGCCGGTGCACAATGCGCGACAGCTTCATCAGTGGCTAGATTCACCGTCCCGTGCATGCATTCATTTACCATCAACACTCCGTCCTACGTTTTCGTTCGGCTCGCAAAAAAAGAAAGAAAAAAAAAAAAAGAAGGAGGACACCGCCGATAAACCTGTCCGGAGCAGCCAAATACACGCGCGGCATTGTTCTAATGTAAATAAAATGGCTCCGTAAATCATTACATTCCTCGTCATCACTTTGCCCTTCGCACTTTACCCCCTGTCCTGCAACTTGGCCGCGTTTGTTCCGCCGCGGCAAATCGCATTTCAATGTAATAATCGAATCGCCAACTGTCCCGGCTTGATTCGAGTTTCGTTTGACGGCTGATGCGCGCCACGCCATCAGTGTAAAGCGAGTTCTAAGCTCGCATTTAACGCGCAATTTTAACGCGATTGCATAAACGCCTTCCCATCAAAACTCCGCCCGCAAATTTGACTTATCAACACGAGTGAATCAATATGGAAATGCAAGTAGCGCAGGAAGAACCGTGATATAATGAAATAAATCAATAGCTGTGCAAATGCGGCGCACATTTAAATAAGTTTCGTGCGATGTTTGTTAGATTAATTATACGACTACGCGTACATTTGTGCCCGCCGCGAGGACAATGAGGAATTAACAGATTTTTGTTATCAGCGTAACAACCGCGTGGGCGCCGCGCGTATTTATTCGTTCCACCTGCTTCTTTTTTTTTTTCTTCTTTTCCTGCCACTATTTTTTCTGCCGGAAAAAACAACGGAATTGTTCCCAGGATCGTGAATGCGTTTTATTATTTTTGATAATAAAGTCGGGAAAGCATTCCCATTGCGGTGCTAAAATTGTTGTTGCTGGTATCGGATGGTAAGGAATGTAGATCTATGAATTTTTACCGTCGCTAAAAGTAAATGGATTTGATCGACGCGATGCTTTACGTTCACTATAAATATGGAGATTTTACTGCTCGCCGATACAAGATTTTATAATTTAATTTGTCTCCTTTATTTGCCGTCGTGTGCTTCTCATTCATTATCAACGTTTATAGGCGTTAATCTGTCCCCGTTTTATAATGGGATACCGCTAAAAACTTATGGTTTCATTACTGAACTATTAAGAAAGTAACAAAGTAAGGAGAGGAGGCGCAACAAAAACTGGATCATGCTTTACATTTATGTTTCTCAAGTTGTACCAGTGTCGCTGCGGCAATTGCAATAAAAAATATATATCACTGACTTTGCTTGAAAACTGAGGAAAGAGAAGATTCTCATATACCTACTGACATAATGTATAGCCTCATGTGAGAAAGACGCCGGAGAAGTGGTTAAACGTAATCTCACGCTACGTCTGGGACTTTTTACGAAAGCACGATCTACACGAGCTTCGTTATCTTATTTTAACAAAATTTCCTATGTTCTTCTTTATGTGCTGTGTACGATTATAATAAAGTATGATTGAAACAAAATAAATGCTTTTCGCGTCGTATATATATATATACATATATACATATATGCAACCGTTTGATTAAGTCAGCGATATGTTAAATAATAATCATTTGAATTAACCAGCATAAAGTAAATGAACCAATTAATTTAGTCAAATTAACTGCATATTTGGCTTCCGTGATAAGATAATTTACCTAAATTATTCAATCGAATTTAATATTAAAATGCAACTGATTACATATTATGATTATAGCGTTGAAAATAATGTAATTTGAGAATCAAATTCGTCTACATAAACAGAGAAAAAAGAATATTAAAATGCAAAAATCAGTGCATTTCAAGTCTTAGTAAACTGAATTTTAATTTGTGAGAAACGTTTTATTTCATGTATTATCCACTGGACGTTGTAATTCAGTGCCGTTACATGGAGAAAAATGTTAGGTTGTAATAACCAAAAGATTGTTTCTTCTTTAGGTTATATTGTCTCTTATTTATTAAAAAGACATACAACGACAATTTGGTAAAACATTATTGCAATAAATTTTTTTTGTTTTAATATATATATTTATATTATTATTATTACATTATTTTGTTTGAACAAAAATTTATTTCAATTTATGAATAAATTGTAGTACAAATTTTTTTCTTCAAATACTATATCCTATTATGATAATTATTCTGCTAGGATTCGAAAGTTTTCTGAACTTGACAAATGAAGTGGTAATATGCTCTAGGTGAAATTAATTTAATTATTCTTAACTAGGTGTTTATATTTTGTAAATACACCTCCATCCATATATTCAATACTCTAATTATTAAATAAACGAAATGACATATTTTTGAAATGATAAAAAGTTATAATCAAATTCACTTTCGTGCCATCTTACTCTAATTGTTATATGGTACATACATTCGCAACTCCTCCCATGTAATTTTTCGTAGTCCTTTAAAGTATTTTTACTTTTGAAAAATTGCGTCGCACCCACTTTCAAAGCGCATTCTCCGCGCCAAAGAACCGAAAGTAAATCACTTTTCCAGTTCAGTTCGGACTTATCTCGGTTATTTTTGTAAAATATCCTATTGTGAGAAATGACAAACTACTTAAACATGTTTCTCCATCGATAATGTTCATGACCCCATGTTTAATTTTTAACCGATTGTTAATGAGATGTAACTCTAAAATAGCTAATATTTGTAGTAGAAAAATACACATATATAATTTCAATTATGATGAATGTTTTACGCTTTCTGGGAACGTCGTAAAAGTAAACGTTTCGCGCAAAAAATTCTTTTCAGCATTTATGTAAATTTTAAAAAATATATCTCCTAATATTATCCCTGATACTTTCAAAATTTAACAATTAAATTGTAATAAACAAAATAAAACTTGTTGTAATATATTCAATGAAAGTGACCTTTTCTCGTCCTATTTGTCAAAATAATTATCAAAAAGACCAATTACGAAAAATTAGTTATTTCTTGTAACTGTTTTTAGCACTTGAACTATAAAGTTATTTAATCCAACTCAGAAAATAACTCAACAATTTCAGTTAGGTCCGAGTAAGTAAATTTCTGCCAGTGTACATGCACGTGTTATACCAATACAGGTAGTTCAGAATTTCAGTGTCTCTTTCAGCTGTTAATCGGTTGACTTCTTTTCGACGGCACAGCGAGACCCTTTTTATCCCGCGGATGATGATGGCGCCTTAAAAGTATTCTAGCTAATAATACACGGATGCCTCTCGAACCTCACTCGCTGCGCTGACATATCGTTTTCGCAAACTTTTTGCCCGCTCGTTCGTCAATAACACGACTTGATCAGCAGCGCATATTTGCTTCGTAACCGGTTGACGCGAAAAAGCCGCGCTTCCAAATTTGTTGAGGACGAAGAATCCGAGCTTCCGGTTTTTATCCGCTCGGTACGTTGTCGCGCGATTATGCTTGAGAAAAATTCGACTTAATCATGGCATACTATATTTAGCAGTGGCAGATGTAATTACTGCGCAAGGCCGAGAATGCTTTGTAAATTGAACGTGTAATTGATGCCCCAAAGTTCGATCGCATTATAATGCTTCGGGAATTTTGAATATGAAGTTTGCTTATTGATTATTACACATTGCTGTTATGGATTGTTGTTCTTGGGAAAATTTGCCGTTTGAACTCCAGAGAATGCAGTGTCATAAAGTTTGTATATTATGTATATTGGAGCGCAATACATATTCATAACGTTTGAGATAAGATAGGTTTGGGCGCGGTGGTTTCATTTGTTGGTAAAGCAATTGTAAAGCTGTGCCTCTGCTCGCGTTATGGTGTTTTATGAATTCAGATGTTATTGTTTTATGCAACTGTTAGTACATATTATTTTCGAGGCGTATTAGAAAAGCCATTTTGGCAAATCGAGATTATATTTCTGCTCCGCCTTGAATTGACATAATGAAAATTGTTTGGTAGAAGAATGAAACACATTTTATTTTAATAAGTGATTATATTTATTTTTTAAAATAATGGAAATTACATAATTAATATTACATTTTGATAATAATTGACAATTTAACATTTCTGTCATTTTCACATACAAATTTGTTTTAATAATGGGCAATAATAATTGTATTAAGTTGTTTACTACTGCCATACATTTTCATGCTATCTTGTTGTTTGTTGGAGTTGAATGTGCATTAAGAAAAAAGTTGTTGAAACTTTTTTAATATTTATAACTTATACTTAGCGGTGAATATATTATTCATAGACATTATTGTATTAGAATTAGCCAGTTCTTTTACTGGCTCTCGAAATAATTTTATCGAGTAATTTGTTCTCCTGTCGGTGCCTTTAGCCACTTACAAGTATACTTAGCGAACTGAAATCTTATTAAACTATTATAATAACTGTTAAAGAAAAATAACGATTATGAATTATTAAAAATGAAGAGCATAATTGGTACATTATAAATGTAGCAATTTTAATATAGCACGTAATCATTCAGATATGAAATAATACTAAAAAGAGGAAGTTAATATTGCAAAGGCCCCTCCTTTACGATCTCTTAATATCGTAAATATTCGACGAAAGCGCGATTCACTGGACGGTAATAAGCGAGACTAATTGTTAATATAAATAAGTGTGCAAACCCAAAGGTTCGAACAGAAAGCCTGGAGAAGTTGATATCTAATGTTTCACTTAAGAAGGCAGCGACTGTAATGTAACCCTTGGCAGCTCTGGCGAAGCACTCCGTCAGTGCAATTTGGCGTCTAAATAAGGCGTGGTGAAAGAAAGCACGCGAAGGGCATGCAGCATGCAAAGTTACCTATGTGGCGAATTATGTTAACCGTGCCATTAAGGCCTGCGTCTCGTAAGCAAAAATACGGCGCACTTAGCCTGGATTTTTTTCGCTCCGAAATCGCGGTCACAGATAACGCGAAAAACGGACGCGCCGGCCATTCGAAATTGCAGTCACAATTCTTCGCGAGACAGATATTATTACGAATAAGCCGCGTTGTTGGCCGCCATAAAACCGTTTCCACGCAGCGCCTTCAATTACTCGGAATGCATTTAAACTCAATACACCTGGCCGCGAATTGCTGACGTTAAACTATTCGTTTTCCGCGAATGGTAACGCATTTGGAGCATCTTTCTCGCGAGTGTTATGAAAGTTTTGGCGTATTGCAATAAACTCGAGCACCATGACGACAAAGACGAAGACAAGTACGCGGAGTCATTGTTTTCCTTCTCGAGAGTTGCGCTCTTGTCATTGAGTCGACGACGTTTCCGCGGTGTGACACTCCGACAAAACTTTGACGTTGTTGTTTCGGGACTCTCGAGAAGACGCGGCAAATGCACCGCGCTCATTATTTCACACAACTTGAGCCGCATAATGAAATGAGACAAGACAATCAATGTTCGCACCCTCGAATAAATCAAACGACGTCGTCGCTGCGTCCTGTTGCAATTTTACCTTTTCACCCCGTGTCCCTCATTGTTGCGGACCCGCGACAAATCCGAGCCGAATCTGTGCCCCCCCCCCTCCCCCGTCCCCTCTTTATTTTTATCGCCGATCATCAAACTGGTGCTCATGAGTAATTTATAAGTCCGATTTTATTATTGCAGTCGCAATGCCTTCGATTGTCTCAATTTTCGCGAAATTTATGATTTCGTGTTTAAACGGGGGCGAAATTGCAATTGCGCTATTATAAAAGACGTAGAGCGCACGCTAAAGACGAAAACTGGTATAAAGTTTACATCGCCATCAATAAGAAGGGGCGATCATTATCTGGTAAACGCTGCACCGTAAAAATGTATGACCGTCGTAACTTACTGCGTAAATGTATCAACGAACCAAATGTGGAGACCGACAGTTCCATCATAAAAGCGGGAATTACTCGGAATAAGTCGCGTAAATAAATCACGCGCTTTATGTAGATGTCATTTGGTATCGCACTGAGTCATCCGCCGAGCGTTTTCGATAATAAAACGATTTCATTTTAATTACTCGGTAATTGCCGGGCCAATGCCGTGATATACTGTGGAATAACGTGGAATACCGTGGGACGCCACTGGCGCGCACGTCAATGGCGCCGCAGCGAAGCATATCTGAAATTGTCATCCTAATAAAGCGCGCTGTCTAAATTAGCGGGCGCATAGATGCGCTCGCGGGATCCATCAGACATTAATGAGTCAACAATTAGATAAAGAACCGAGCAGTTCACCAATGTCAAATGACGAGGCCAAATCATCCGCTGGACAATCTGAATAAAGCCAACATAGTTATAGTCGGTAAATAACATTGTCGGCGTAGGTGTATAACATTCTGTAATCTAGATCCCTCGAGGACGCCGCTTGTCATGTCTGTTAATTCACGCTATGAGTGAGGGAGACGGACCAATGGTATTAACGCGCTCGCTATCCTATATCTGCATGCAGGAGTTAACGAGCCCCGGCTGCTTAGCATAAGATCCTTGCCTTCGCGTGGAAGTCAAATGATGTGGAAACGCGAAATAGGAAGAAGTTTGGAATGGAGCCGACGAGCAACGCGCAACGACCCGCTATCTAACAATAACATAATAAGAATCATTTCTATTGCGATACCACCTAACGATATGAAATAGTGCCGGAGATGCGCTGGCATTTCGGCTGCCATGAATCAAACGCCACAAAAGACTGTTAGGCTTGTGCAATGATGATCCACGGCGATGAATCATCGGCGCATCTATCCAGAATGGCGACGCATAAGAAAGAAACCGTCCAAAAACGTGCCGTTCCATTCTCACTGACAGAATTAGCACTTTATCATGATATAAGATTTTTCATAATCGACCGGTAATCTGATTACGTTACCTCGGATGGTAATCTTGATAAAGGAACTTGCGCCGGCAAAGGTCAGGCGACATTTGCTTAAACTCGTTTGCGAGGAGGGGCATTGTTAACCTAATTTAGAATTATAACTCCCGCTCTCAAAGGTTTAGCTAACGGTTTAACACGTGAGGATAAATCAGTCACGCTGACAGATCTATTATCTCTATGACTTTTCCTGATGTGACTCCACTGATTGTATTATTTATTTCATGCACTTCGATTTGTGATTGTATTATGGCGCGCATTTTTCCGCGCGTCAACTATCCAATGCCGAAATGCTTGTTGCAACGGTTGAAAAGCGACCCGCAGCTACGGGTGATAAAAACGCCATTGCATGGGAAAGCAATGATGGAAAGGCGGAATGTTTATTTTCAACGAATGGAGAATAATTATGCAAAATATGCGATCCAATTTATACGGCAATGTCGCCGCGAAGTAACTTAGATTCTGTCGGATTAAGTTAGTTAATTATTCAAACAAGTGCCAAAGGGTTACAAGATAAATGTCAGATGGGTATCAGATGTACCCTAAAGGTGAGTCAACCGGGGTCTGGATGAGGCGTTAGACGACGCCATAATTAAGACATGTTCTCTTTCCGTTAATAATCATATTATAAGCGCTGTCTGATCTGCGAAATTGAAAGACCCGTTATTATAATCAAATCTTTTGAGCGTACGCCACTTAAATTGTGTGTCACTGTTTCTCATCTTGTTCCACCTTAATGTACTTTAGGAAGTACATGTCGGCGATATAGTTATATATTATTCGATATTGCAGTATCACGAGTTATTTTAAGGCGATATTCTAATTGTGTGCCACGCCGTTACAATAAAACTTGTCTTTTTAGTCAATCATTTTCGTTCGTTTTGCAATTATCAAATTGGTGTCTACTAAAAATAACGTAGCATATAATAAATATTAAATAATCTAACTGTAAAAGTTTATTCTCGTAATCAATTTTATTTAAGAACTATTGAGATTATCATAATATAGCTCACCCTCTCTCTTTCATTCACTCTCTCTCTCTCTCTCTCTCCCTCTCTCCCTCTCCGCCTCTTTTTCAGTTTTCTCTATTTTATCCACGCTATTGCCACACCACCACTAAGCTATCTTTTCCATACAACGCATATCGAACAATACCATCAACCATTCTTTCGTTTGTTCGCATCTAAATCCTCGCTATAACCCAACTCCTCCTCTTCTTCTGTTTCACCTTTTATCTCCTCTTCTATCCTCACAAAACCTCCAAGAACATAGCTTCTTATCAACAAAGCGCAGCATCCACGATGTTATAACGTCTCACATTTTGCTGCTCCATCATGTCAGAACAAAAACCCTCCCCATTTTTCATCCCTAATCAATGGCGTCCGCGCACCTATTGATTCAAATCGAATAACCGGCCGTGATTTCCGCAAAGTTGTAGCGCGGAGATTTCCAGAAAAGCGAAATCCACATCACTTCTCGAGTATCCGCGCTCCATCAAAATCACTCTTCGTGTGAAACAATCGGGCTCGTTAGATCGCGACTTAGCGACGACCGTGTTGCTGCCACGTTGTTTAATGCGAATACATGCGTGCGCTTTTATCGTGTACCACGTCAGTATATATCTATCACACGTGCATTTCTACGCCACACCGTATTTTCAGCGATTCATCTTGTGCGGTAGCTCTACCCTCTACGCGTTTTTAGTTTTCCATCATTAAACCATCTACTCTCATCCTCGCAAGCTGGATAACTCAAATTATGATACGAAGGATATATTAACAGACTATTCAAGCTTTTCTTATATATATCTCTTATCTTGCAAGTCGAGCTCTTGCCACTGATTTCGACATAATAAAAGTAAACTAAAATATAAGAAGGTATTTGTTCATTTGGTAATATGAACAATTTTCCATTCCCTCTTATCTCCATTATTTCTAATTATAATATTTTATATTTTATACATATCATCAACTTGTGATTAAAAGTAATTGTATTTTCCAACTTCAATGTTCAATTTCAATATTTATTATATTTTGAAGACGTTCGGAATATTAACTTTTTATAACAGAAATTCTTTTGTGCATTTGCAATTGACTGATCACGACGTTTCATTCTGCAATTCGATATCGGATTGTCATTTTTAGCATTTTCCACCTCTTTCGGTAGCAAAATTCAAAATGGCTCGAAATTGGTCTAAACTGGGAATAACACTCGTCCTCTTTTGTGGCAAAGTGTTCTTTTTGGATTTTCTGCGCCAATTCGTGTCGATATCTCAGTACTCTCTGTTTGCGTTGCGTTTTACTTTGCCGAATTAGTATTCACCGAGCTGTCCTACTGACGTGCGAAACACTAACGGAGAATAATGCAATGCCATCCTATCAAATCGTTGACTCACAGTTTTCAATATTCAAAGCGTATCGTCGATTGAACTCTGTTGAATTAATTGACTTGTAATTATCGTTCGTTCAAGTAAACGTAATTGAACTATCTCAATTGTGTTGCGAATTTAGACAATTTTTTGTAGAGTAATCAACGCTGTGACTCATTGCATAATGATTCGCGTTACTTTATATAATTGGAAATAATTCCATAGAATTCTGACATCCTATATAGTATGAAGGAAATGTCACAGACTTCTAAATATTTATACATCGTTACACGGAAAATTAATTTGCTTTAGTAGATTAATGAGTTTGTCTACCAATTTAGATAAAATTTATATTTTTACGTTACATAAACCATATGATTGATCCAGTCATACACTTTTCTAACTTAGGAACCGAATATAGCCTTATGTCAACGAACATTCCTCCGAGCTTAGTGGGTTAAGGATTAGATAAATTTGTATAACAACATATAACCATATAACAACATATCCAATTTGAATAGAAATTTATTAGTTCAGTTCATACTTTTTTTCCATATATTATTATTACGAGACATAATAATGAATTTATTTACAATTATTTTTAATTTAAAATCTCTCAAAATAGTGATGTATGAAGGCATAAAATATTAAGTATGTAGCCGTTGGAATATATAAAATTAAATTACTTAGTTGTTAATGTATAAAACAGAAATATTCATGAAATTAAATGCTTCGAAGAGATTGTAACGGTATAGGAATTTTTTACAATATTATGTAATGTACGTGCAATTTGTATGTCGTTCGGAAGCTAATTTAAGATACATAAAACCCCATGACGCGTAATTTTTCGTAATTATTTCCGTACGAATATAAAAGAAAATTAAATATTTTTTCGCACATATATTCCAATTATCATGAGAAGAAATCTTACGCTAATGATTTCAAAATAAATCAGGTGATGACGTGCATTCTTAAAAATTACTTCTTTCCGCAAATAGTGAATTCACACAAGTTTGATGCTTATCTATAAATATTCTTGGAACAAATGCAAATTAAAAAGACATATATTATAAAATACGACTTGACTATTCAGGACCTTTTTACTGCATTCCTGAATTTTATTTCTAAACGGGAAAAAGATGTGGAAAAAATTGAAGTCTCTATTAGTTAATTTTAAATGAGATATATAAGGTAAATTATAATAACAATAATTATATTTGACGACAAAAAAATTATTGAATATGAGATTGAATATTTAGAATAAAAGTCTTATTTATTTCTACTATAATTTTTGAACATTTAATCTTGATGTAGCGGAAATTATAATATGAGTTTAATAATATTTACCGTAATATATAACGTACAAAAATTAATTTTTATGAATTGCCATTAGAACTGATTGATTGTAAGCACTTACGATTTTTTTTATTATAATTAGTTTATTGTGGTTTAAAAATCATTATATGTATTTTTAAAAACTATTTAAATTATATACTTAATAAGTCATGCTTCACAATAATTTAAATTAAATTGAATAGTCTTTTAAGAAAATCAGATAACAAGAGTTTGCTTTCAGAATACTCTCCCTGATCCGTATTTTATCAAATTTATATTTGTTATAAAACTTGTACTTGGATAAACAATATAGTAAACTTATATTATTAGTGCAAACTGCATTCTCTTATACAGTTTAATACTTGTATATTGTATAGATATTGTATACATAGCTTCACTATTAATAAGTGAAAGCTTAACATACTTTGCATTCAATTACATTACCTATTTACTAGTAATTCAAAATTGATTTAAATGTTGTAAATTTTTGTATAGATGATTTTTGTACAATGAATTTAAATTAACAATATATTTATCGAGTTTAACGGCTCGATTCATTTATTTTTAATTTATGTTCATCGGAGTTCGAAAAATACCTAAAATAATTTTTCAAAATAGGCTTCTAAAATTTGTTTAACGTATAGTTAAAATGAAATTTTCTTTTGTATAATGTATTGTTTCCAACCGAACAATACATTAATTATTAAATTTAAATTAAATATAATAGATGCAATACCTTAAAAAATATATTTTCAGGAAATGAAACGTGATGTAATAACTAAAACTATATTTAATTAAATTTTCGAAACATACACCGAGAAAAATAAATAGCATATTTAGCAATAAATCCTGGAATACTGAACCTATACGTTCTTTGTATGTGTATCACTTATAATTTTTGGGAATTTTTTCTATACACATTGTATAGTATTCTATGTTTATAGAACTGTATGCATTGCATATACTTAGTCTTTCCATAAATTATTACAGTTACACCTACAGAGTACGTATAGGTTCAATACCCCAGAATTTATTGATAAATATACTATTTCATTTTTCTCAGTGTAAGACATTGCATCCTAATAATCAATATTTAGATTTAATAATTGAATTAAATAAGTACCTCATTATTATAGTATTTTGGCTTAAATGTTTTTAATTCACTGTAAAAAATGTCCATTTATTTTAACCGGATTATTTTAATGATAAGTGGATTTTCAACTTAATATTTCGATAAAAATAATTTCAGTTATTATAAGAATAATATTCTTATTACAAAAATGATATTGTTATGATAACAGGAAATCTTATTAACGATATGATAAATAATTTTAAATTAAGCATAATTACATAAAAAGATTATTCTCTTGTAATAAGTGTATTATTTTTTCCAGTCTGTATTAAATGTGCTTCAATTAATTTATTTACCAAACACAAATATCACATGCAAATATCATACGCAAACTGGATTATCCATGGGTAAGATGTTAATTAGTTTGTACATCATCTTGAATTATATCTAAAATAACAGTGGAATTCCTAAATATGATTGTCCTTCGTTTAATTCTGTTTATAATTAAATAAAATTGAACCTTTGTATTGCAGTAATTAATTATTATTATTATTGTTGTTTTACTTTACTTAAAGTAATATAAATAGAAATTAATTGAAAAAGATAAGATTAAAGCGCAGAGCGACAGAGTACTATATGGAGTATACATTCATTAATTGCACATAATTATTCGTTAATAGATGCTTTACATACAGGGAATTGAATTTAATATTACAGGAGTAAATTAAATTTAAATTAATTAAACAAAGTTAGTTTATAGTGAAATGAAAATTTAATTAAGTATCATAAAACAAATTGCGTCTACGTTAAAAGATGTATTTAATGTAATTTCTTGGAACAAAAACAGCTGCAATTGGATTCTTTGCTTTGTTCGCTTTGGTCTCCTTAGATAAACGACTGAATGCAAATCAAATGGTTGATTAAAATTTGCGCCGCGGAATTATAAATAATAATTCGAATAAACGCAAAATGGTTTGTGCGGCTAAGTGTACGCGTGTTAATTGTACCACTAATTGACAAACTTGATTGAAAGTGTAAATTACATTACATATTGAGAAATCGATAAAATATGACCTGGTTGTATGGGCGCGCTGCAGAATAATTATTTCGCGAGAGCACAAATGCGAATCCCGCAACCTATTTCCACTTGGCATTTATAATTTTTATCAATAACCATTGACATCTTTGCTTTGATATAAAGTTACAACATCGGAGCCGGAATGAAATATTGTAAATTGGATAAACTCTTGTATCCGCGAGTGTTTGACAAAGCGCACGTTAAATGATTTAGCCGAAGCCCCGGAGTGGGTTGCGCGGCGGAATCCATGTCCACTTCACGGTATTAGACAATTTTCATCGTTCTTTTTGGAAAGGCAATATATTTGTGAAAGTAAGTTGCTGGCGGATAATGTACCCTTTGGACGGTTACGAGGGCATGTTGACAAGTACCGCTATTCATACTCGTTCGATATTCAAGCCATGATATTTGTAGTGTGAAACCGCTAGTGGTAGCCAGCGGCGATTCTAAATGGAGGCGCCATTCCCATGTCGTGGTCCTCGGCGTCATTGTCGCCGTTGTCGCCGTTGTCGGCGTTGCCGACGTTGCTGGCGTTGCTTGCGTTGCCGGAGTTGCTGGCGTTGTCGCCACGCTCCCTCTCCCTCTCCCTCTCCCTCTCCCTCTCCCTCTCTCTCTCTCTCTCGGCTGTAACAGTGAATTAGATGGCATCTCGCGCCGAGGCAAGGCAAAGCCAAGGGCCTCACCTTTCATCGAGGTTACCTTCCGGCTGCCTCGATAGACCCGATACGTCGTAATACTACCGTGGATGGCGAAACATATGGATGGCGATATATATGATGTCCGGCTCAGAAAGTCTGCATCGGGTGGTAGCACCGGGCGCCGTTAGGAGCGAGAAACTGTTACGGTTCTCCGGGATTGGTATCGCTTGGAATTCAGCTGCTTTAGCCGTGGCGCGGTTATGCTCGATTTATTTAGTTCACACGACCGCACGGCGTGCTCTCTCGGCGCATACTCTTATCACAATCATGGAAAAAGCCTTCTTCTCCCGCAGCTTCTTCCTCCTCCTCCTCTGCCTCCTCCTGCTCTGCCTCCTCCACCTCCTCCTCCTCCTCCTCCTCCTCCTCCACCTCTGCCGCCGCCACGTCGGGTGGCGCACAACAGCGGCTCGATAACGACACGCCGGAACAGGTGTTTTATTTGGCCGTGTTTTTTTTAAACGATCGCGGCATTTATAACGTTATTGCCGCGCGGGCATTATTATGCCGGGCGATGTTGCGCTTTGCATAGATATCGGCTGCTTAAGGATCTTCATTGGGCTCCGCTCGGCCGGCACACTCCGCGCATGATTATTAGCAGCAGGCGGCTGCGAGACAAGAGCGACGCCCAATTGGAAAGCAATGGCAAGCCCTGGCAACGATTGGAGGCGAATGCACGTCCGTTTCCTGCGGACCGGGCCACGCGACTACGAATACTGGCCCGAAGTACGCAGCGTGTCCCCGATGAAAATAAAAAGGAGTCGTGCTGCGCGAGGAGTAAGAAACATGCGGAAACAAGTGACAGTTCGTGCTACGGCCATAACAGAGATACTATTTTGCCATCGGCTTTTTTCGACCCTTTCCAAGCCGCCGACACCACCGTCGCTGCGGCTCTCTCTGTGTTTATCGCCGTTGTCACTGATCACGGCCCGAGATACGCCGCGCAGCTCCTTGTCCGGAGAAAAACACCGAACGAGCCATTGGCCGGAAAAAACATGATCCGTGCAGCGGTGCACCGGGGACGAATCGCGAGGACGGTACCTGTGCCAACACATTGCACAGCTTAGCCCGTCTCAGTTGTCGTCGTCGTCGTCGTCGTCGTCGTCGCCGCGGCATTTCGACAATCGGCCGACAGTCGTGCTCACTGGAGTAAATAATCCGGCTGTTGTAATGCCACGGCGCCCGACGACAAATAAATACGTCCCGCGTGCGGGCAAAAAGTCGTGAACGCCGCCAAGCCAACGGTCATTGTTCGCCGGCTAATATTCAATTACGTAACAGCTTGTGTCGCGGCTGTCGGCCGTCGGATCGAGTCGAATCGGCGACGCCGGCCACAAAAGGGACTCATCCCTCAAATCCGGCCTCTCCTCCGTTTTGTTTATATCGACAATGCTCGCGGAGGAGAGGTTCGTGCGGCAAACAGGCCGGACGCGAACGCGAGCTTTTAAAAGGTTTAATACTTTCGCGGAAAGCATAAAGAGTTTGAGGGAGCGGGCAAATTGTCGTGGGTTTATGGGCCTCGCAGGCGCTAGCGTTAAGCGGCCGGCGCACAATGACAAGTGCGCGCGCTTTAAATATTTCTCTATAATTTGATGCCGACGGCTTCGTGACACGGCGAGTCACGTTTGCGTTACATCCACTTTTATAATGTCCCGCTTGATTGTTTCCGTATACACTTTTCATCGCGATTTGCATACGAGGTACATACACAGTTCCGTTTATGTTTTGCCATTGTGCGCGCTCATGAGCGTTATTCTCTATTCGTCTTTGAGGCTGGCCGCACGATAAAGGTAACAGAGCTGTTACGTAGGCGGGGAAGTAGCAGCCTATTCGAACGGCAAAATTGCCCAGATTAGGGAACGTACGTTCTGAATTTCCATTAACTGAAACAGGAAATAGAGAGCCAGCATACCCTAATACCGATCCTATCTCGTTGGTCGCGCGGCGACTGCCGCGCAACTACCGCGCAACTAATATCTTGTCCTGCGCAAAACCGGAATGCTGCGGGATTACAACTTGTATTAATTACGGGCGACATTGCTGCTCGAGTAGATTAGAAATCGAAGGGCGTCGCCGGGGAAGCTACTAAAGAAGTCGCGAAATCCAACCGCTCCTAGTTACACTCCTGGCAAATGGTTCTTCTTCAACCCTCCCCAAACGGTTCGCCTTCTGCGCATACTTTTCTCCTCCCATTATTATTTCATGATACACGCGATATCTTTATAAATGCGCACATTTCTTGTCATTTAAATTAACGCACAGTTGCCATCCGCGTAACTTTCAACTCGTGTATTATTATCTGCTTTTATTAACATCGTTTGTTATCGTGCAAATTGCAAGCATTCTCAAGTAATTCGACATTAAATGATACGATAAAATATAATAATATAAAAATAACTGCCTCTCAGGGACGTTACAAGCAAATAAATTGACGAGGAATTCTACGCTATCTGACTGATTTTACTCGTTATAATTTTCAAAATACTTTCATCCTTTTTTATATTACTGGCAGAGTCAATGACACTTCTGATACATACAATGTCTATGTTATTATTACTGAATGTAATTTCAATTCTATTGTGACTGACAAGTACAAATAATTTGTATTCGTCATTGGATTATTATGGTTACGTTCCGATTTAGATTATGAAAATAGTGGTATACTTTGTTAAGAAACTCGTTACTTCACATTCATCAGTCGCGCCCTACACTCACAAAACGAAATTCTATTTATTATAAAAATAAATAATTCTTATGAAGCATATATTTATGTAAAGAAAAATTACATTTGTATTAAATGGATTTTTTTAGAGAAAATAATAAAAAAAGTTTCAGTTTAAGAATATTTAACAGATGACACAAATTTAACCTAACAATTGCATGAAGTATATATACATATATACATATCCACACTACATATGAAAATATGTGGATTTTAAAGTAATTATCATCTCTTTAATTGTTGTAAACACAAATTTATCTTGAAATTTGCAAACACAATATAATTAATTAAACAACACTGACCGAACGTAAATAATTTAACATGGATGGAACACAGACCGAAACAAAACTGCGACGATGACAGCTGAACTAGGCGCGTGTATTTACAAATGGACATATTCTTATAATAAATAGAATTCTGCTTAGTATTATCTGAAATAAGATTTATCATAAAATTAATTTAATTTTAATATAAAAACTTAAACTTATTGTATACTAACTGAATATTCTTATTTTTAATTGATTTTCTATTAGTTTTAATAGGCAAATTTTCTATATACAGTTTTCTTAAAATAAGTATATCTGAGTGTACACGAACACTCTACGTTACTGATTAGATATATAGGTTTTATTCCACAAGTGTCCGTGTCTGGAATCATTTCGACCAGACGCCCATCACATTTGCACTAAAGTTTAAGAAATGTCTAAATATTTCTTTAGGCGGTGGTGTAGAGTAATGGTAAGTCTTGTGACTGGAAACTCTCGGGTAATGAGATCTATTCCTTCATGACGACATTTCTTTTAATATTTTTTTAAAGTGCTATATCATATTATGAGAAATTCCATAAATATGCACATATTCTCAACTTATCATAAAATATAATAGTAACTTCTATTTAATTTCTCTCAGTGCAAATATATAAATCGTAAACAACTGCTGGAAAACATTGGAGAGTTTTAATAGATTAATACAAATTGTATAGGTTACAAAAATGAATCAATAATTCCTTTAATACTTTTAAAGCTGCAACACCAGAGCGAGATAGCAATGAATATTTTATGCTTTACAAACTATCTGATTGAGTTTAAGATTCAAATGATAATGCACTCTTCAAAATGAACATTTAACGATTTTATACAAAAATAACTATTTTCTTTACGATTCTCATATTCACGCAAAATGTTGGTACAATAAATTTAATATTATATGCTAATCATTAAACATTTTTTAAATATTTTAAACAACTACTTAAAATAAACACAGCATTACATGATACGATTAATGTTGTATTATTCGCGTAATGAACAATACATTTCATAAATCTCTTAAAACGTAGAGATTTTATAAAAAATTAAATTTCGAATATATATATTTTCTAAATTCTTCAAATAGTTATAAATTGTATTCTATGATAAAGCGTTAACTCAATCTCTATGAAAGGAAGTTTGTCTATATCTGGAAAAGTGTATCTCAATTTATCAGTTTTGATTCTATTGTGAACAAAATCATATTCATACAGTAGATGACGATCATTGTCGTCTATATTTGAGCCTGTATAAAAGCTTCAGTAGCGACAGTTTCAAATAACTTAGTTAAAGCAAAATCTAATATTTTAGGCGACTTGATTACCGAATCAACTTGGTCTGCTGAATTTTCTTTGTTATTGTTAATTGAAAGTTTGCTGGAATCGCAAATATGATTATCAAACACACGCTGCAATGTCGTGCTCCTGTTATTTGTTACGACAAATAAATCGTTTGACATTTGTTTACAATTTTCTTTTACTTGATTCATCTCAAATACTGATAAATTTATTACATTATATTTGTGCTCGCTTTACTGCATAATACTAATATCAAACTTGTAATTGCTATTCATTAATACTTTTGAAATATTAAAACTTTAAACTGAAATTATAATAATTAATATAAACCAAAATCCTATAAACAATATTTAATGCAAAAGCTGATTTGCAGTTTTAATTTATAAAGATTTTGGTTGTATAAATGTGTACTAGCAACGTATAAAATTAGTAGCATTTTTTTACGCTTTCATTACATTTTTAAATTGACAGCAAATTAATTTTGTACGATTGAAAAAGTGTAAAACAAGATGTTATAATAAAAGCATTATTTTTTAGTTGCATGTTCGTAATGTTGTTCATCATAGAAAAAAACTGATTTAATTGTAATTCAATGGACGAATTGAATAAACTTGAAAGATCGTGCTCATCGGAAAGGAAACAAAGTTTAAGAGAATCTACGCTTCTCAGTTTTCGGAAATTGGCACGGAATGACGTTGCAGCGTTCTTTTTCTCTCTCGAGCATTTCACATACTCTCTTGAAATCAATAATTTCACTCAAACGCATCCTTCTGGAACCGTATTAGATTCTTGGTTATGTCTCTTACGAAAACCATCAAGTATAAAACACAGAGAATTTGAATGAGCCGCAGAACTTTTTCATTACATTGCCGAACTTAACGTGCCAGGGATGTTTGAACTGTAGTAATTAGTTAATTAGACTTGAATGACAGTTTCTTACAATCGCTAGTATAAGCGTTTTAAAATCTTCTCTATATACATTCAAATATATTCCGATGAAGTTCAAACGGAATATTTTTGAATATCCCATTTGTCAATAGACACATTTCATTGACAACAAAAAATAAGTAAAATATTTGATTAATTAACACGACTTTATCTTATAAAAATAAAGTATATTTTATTTTTCCTTTTTAATTTGTATATTATTTTCACATCAGATGCAACAAATGTTTTAATTTGGACTAAAACTTCGATAAATGAAAATGTTTCTAGCCCTATTAACCCGTATTGTTCGAGATCTGTTTTTTATCATTCAATCTTTTATTTTGTATTAAAATGTTGTAGCTTATAGAGGAAAATGAGCATTCTAATTGGCAAGATATAATGATATATAACATGGAGCAATCAAGAATTCAGTTTAAGCTCTTATGCTTTATTCATTTTAGTCGAAATTTAAAGCAATCTGATTCAAAGAAATGAAATTGTATGGTAAATAATAATGTTGCTTGCAATAAAAATATCTGTTAAACGCCGGGAACTATCTTTGAAGTACTGAACAAATTATAAAAGCTCGATTTTATGTCTTATGTAAAGTTCTTAGATCTCGCGTTCAGTTCATGAAGCGCCCTTAAATACAACGTCTTTCAACAGAGGCAAGCGTATAATCTCTTTGCCACGCTTACGAATCGGGTAATCCTTACTGTACAGTCAACAGACATACACGTAGAGACGTGATTTCAATCTGTGTTGATTTGACATCGGCAAATATGCTCTGACTGTCGCCCCTTTCGCGGCGTCTCGGCCTTTATTTACCTTTCTTTCGCGCTTCTCGTTGCACCGGTTCATTTAACCTTACCAAGCCGCTATTTGCTATATTACTTGCAAAATATTTCGTTTACGTTTTCTCGCGTTCGACTCTTTGCTCCTCCACTATTTTCCTTTTAGTGTATCTTCTTTATTGTATTTATTTTTCGTTCTTTGCACTGCTTCTGGAGTAAGCATCTGGTGAGAAAATAATCGTAACCGTTCTTTATAAATTTACATTTACAGGACAATAAGCTCTACTTTCAGTTATAATACAACAGCGAGTCTGCTCATGCAATTCAGTTTTAAACAACATTAATATTATAACGCAATTTATCTATTATTTTATGTGTTAATGTTATTTTTATTTATAAAAGCAATGTTGAATTGTATTTTAATGTAATCTTGTTTTTTCCTTTTCCAGGTAAGTGTGAACCATCAAGTGCTGTATTTCAACATTTCATCAAGTAGTAAGTGAAAACTAAAAATTGTTTCCATATAATATTTCTGGTACGGTGCAAAAAATACAGGAGCTTCGTATTATTAATACTGCCAGTGTCTTATCAAGTAAATGATATAACTGAAATCACGTGAGGCACTAACACCACATATCTCCTCGTATCTTAGACCTTTGTATGAGTCGAGAAAAAAGATTTTTTATCGGACAAACAAAACGATACTCAGAAACGAGAGTACAACGTAAGAGTTCACTTAAGAAATTGCGAAAAATCACACTTCTTTTACAATGCAAATTGCA
Source organism: Leptoteleia sp. ZL-2020 (assembly GCA_022817305.1). NCBI lineage: Eukaryota > Metazoa > Arthropoda > Insecta > Hymenoptera > Scelionidae > Leptoteleia > Leptoteleia sp. ZL-2020. The sequence continues at coordinate 12,020 of JABFPN010000096.1, read as the reverse complement.
CACTGAGGTCAGCGTATAGTAAATATTATAATGTTTGTCACCTCAGTTTGGTAGAATTGTTAACATAAGCGACAAATTAATAAGTAACCGAAGTCAGCTATTAAAAAATATTAATTGAATGTTATCAGTCGGGTACTATAATTAATTTACGATAGTTGTACATATCACGGAAAATAAAAAAACTATTAATTTATTTTAGGAATTTTTAAAAATGTCGGAAGAGTATGGTCTAGATTTGACAATTAAAAATTCATGTTTTACTAAAAAAAGTATGATCACTTGCAGATTCCCTTTACTGATATTTAAAAAATTTTTACTTTAAAAATTTATTTGCAGTTTTTGAGACCAGGCTTAGTATAAATAATGTATCTATATTACTATTTAAAAAACATAGATGGGAAAAAATATATAATATTTGAGAAAATGAATAATTTTTATACAGCTACTTTGAAATATTTTTGAACGTTTAAATAGCTCTTTTATCCTCTAACTCTCCACTAGCAAAATCCGGATTTGTTAGTACAAAGAATTGCAAAGCTGCTCATCGTCGATTCTCTTTTACCCGGCACCAAGTCGCAACCTTTGCTTTACCGGAAAATAAGGATAATCGGTGGTAGAATATATCACGATACTATCCTCTCCATTGATTCTTCAGACTCTATTTATTAAATTAATTTATCACCGATTTCATAATTTATAACATTCTTTTTACATGGTAAATATGATTTTTCTCTTTAAAAATAGCATTTGAAATAACATGATTCTATAATTTCTATATTATCATTTATTTTACAACTTTTATAATTTATAATTATAGAAGGTGTTTAACAAAATAAAGCAAATTTCAATTTGAGCATTTCAATATTAAGCAGCTAACAGGTTTAAAGGATACGTTAAAAATTATTTTACCGTATCAAAAAGTGGAAACAAAGTTTACGTATTGTATTGTTTTTTTATTATAATGGGGATAATAAAGTAAACAATTATTTTTATTACTCAAGGTCACAAAAATATTCATTTTGTTCGCAATGCTATAAACAATAGTATGAATATTTGAGTATTAATTATCTTACAATTATCGTTGATCGTTATAAATTATTCATAAACAATAAACATAATAAATTGCAGAAAAATGGCTAAGGAGGGAATATGAAAAATTTGATTACACATTATAATGTTAATAAAATGTTTCTATATCACCTCAATGGATAATAAATGGCCGATAATCTAAACAAACACACATTCTTATCTGAAATCAGAATGCATTTTGATGGATGAAATTATACTTTGTGCATATAAACGACGCTCTTTTGTAACAATGTTACAAGCCATTAACGTAATAATAATTTTTGGCCGATCTCAAGTGGATCGAATAAATTCCCGTATCGCAGTCAAGGAGTTTCACTGCGATAGCAGCAAGCAATTTGTGATCCACTTTTGTTGGCTACACCAAGGCGTTCTACAAATCGCTTCCCCGAGCTTCCTAGTGATTTTCCCTTTATAACAGAAAACTACGAACAAGCGCAAAGGGGAGAAAGGGTGCGAGTCAGAGAAATCGGTAATATCCGGGGTAATATCATGGTGTTCAAAGAATGATGAGTGCAAAGTCAAGAACCTAAGCTTGAGAACATTTGCCCGCGGCTATTACTACAATATTTTACTCAAATTACCGTCGCAATTGGAAAACTGTTCGTGTATCGACGAAAGATTCCACGGCAAGGACAAATAATTTCACTATTCCGAAAACACGAGTTCTATTTTATTAAATTGTAATCAACATTTAGCTTTATCGCAAGCATGGATCAATTACAAAACTTTTGTATTATTATAACGAATTGTTTGAGATTTTTTCATAATTCTGCTAAAAAGTGTAATATTAACTTTAATAAGTTATTATTATAACACGGTTTCCAGTTTACAGTTATAAGCAGAACTGATTAAAAGTTTTTCATTGATTTGAACAAAAACATTTGATTTAATTAAAATGTTAATAAATGTATTACAAAGTAAAAGTAAAAAAAAAAAGCTTGAAACTTAAAATAGTAAATTTCCGTATACACTGTAATTGCTGCTAACGTGATATACAACAATAAAAGTTTCATTTAATTTCAATACAAAAAAAAAGAAAATAATAAATCAAATATAAAAGCAAGTACACTGAGAAAAATAATATACTTACTTTAAGAAAACTGTACAAAGAAAAATTTCTTATTAAAACTAATAGAAAATCAATTAAAAATAAGAATATTTAGTTAGTATACAATAAATTTAAGTAATTATATTAAAAGGAAATTAGGTTAACTAAAGACGGAAAAATGGTGAAATTATTTCAGTTAACATCATTAAATTACGGCATTAAAACAATTTGAAATATTGCGAAAGACATTACGTCCAAGGCACGTAGTATAAAGTGAAGTTTCGCTCTTTCTCATTAAAATGTTAAATTATCGTTGCTTTTATTCCTCGAGTTGAATCGGTTTTCCTCAGAATATATGTTCTATATTCGAGAATTTGACCGAATCATGGACGTAGCTCGGCAATCCGTGTCTCTTGACCCCTAGATACCTCTGCCTCTCTCTTTCTGTACGCTATTCCATGGCCATTGCTAACACTCTACCACGTCAACCATTCAGTTTGAATCGACCACAACATTTATTTTCATACGGAGAATCATCATTTTCTACCTGCTGTAACGTTGTCGTATGGAAATATCGTGTACATAACACACCGACCTTTAAGAACGTAACACTTCCCGGTTAAACTTTCTTACGTTTCCACGGCAGAGATTCTCCCTTTTCATTACTCAAAATTATATATAGCAGACGGACCTTGAATTGCAGACTGTGAAATTGACACCATTCCGATCATTAAATTTTATTTAACACGCAATTATATTCGAAGCAAAATGCGTAGCGGACAGACTTTTGTTGGCTGTAATTGCGTTAACAACACTGCCGAACAATAAAGCAGGCATAAAACAAACATAAAAGCAAAGGGGGAATATAAAAAAAAAGTGCAAAATGCGTACTGAAACTAGTTGACAGCAACGCTTGATTAGATGAGGCATTTCAAAAGAGGTGTGCATTATGGGTACCATTTTCAACGAGCAAATTACTTTGCATGGTACATGTGAAAGTTTGAAGTAGATTCTCAACGCTCTGGTTTGAATGTTGAATAAATACTTTAGTACTTGCACGCGCTGCGTACACGAATACGATGTAACAGTAATACCCTTAACGAATTTATTCGTTTGCATGCATCTGTGTTTAAATACATCTCCAAATCTGAGCAAGCAATTTTCTCGCTGCTGATTCAACAAGCTCGATGTAAATTTGGCCTGCAGGGGATGTAAATAAAAAATAAATTTCAAATTTGTCGGATTTAGGGGGGGGGGGGGAGTCTTATTGTGTCTAGAAAAAAGGCAAAGAGCAAACACAAAATGCGCCGTCTAAATTATGAAAATGTACTTGGTGCATTTCTAAAGTGCCTTTGGATTGCCGGTGACGAAGATACATTCGGCTGTTTCCCGGCAAAACATCTTATTAAACATTTTCATTAAAATTTTCTCTTCCTTCCTCCTATTATTCCGAGAAACTTTAGCCTTTGTGCGGATTATGAGCGCGCGCGCAGACATTATAAAGTTTCTAAAAAGTGTTTCGAGATTTAATACATTTTTCATTACGTATAATTCAACGATTAAGAATCGAGCGTTAACGCGTCTCGCAGCGCTCCGCACCAAAATTGAATATAAATGAGCGGGATGCAAAGTTAGACTCCTCGGAGCTAAATCCTTAGTGAAAACTTACTTAAATCAAAATATAAATTATCCAATAAATACATTAATTTGATGGGAAGACGACGAGGATTGAACGTAATAATTTGTGGGGCATAATAATCGCGTCTCCCGTACGAGTGACGAGGGCGATCGTTTATAAAAGAATAAGCGCGCTTAAGCTCGCTGACCTTCGGTTGAACTCGGCCGATTATTGTTTCTCCCATGAGCGAGAATGAATAAGTGCTAATAGAAATTGAAACCGCCGATGATATATACGTGGCCGGGCGCGCAATAAAAGTGGCAAATGCGCTCGCGCGCGCGCGCGCGTTAAGGAAGGCTTGCGCGCGGTGTTATAACTTGGTCTTAACGCATATTTAAGTGCATCTTGATTTCTAAAGCCATATGCTTTCAAGTGCAGTAGCACGAGCTTACCCTCCAAGTGAAGTTTGCGCCGCCTCCAAGCCGATATCGTGAATTTCCGCCTCGGGCCTCCAGCTCCATACGCCCACTACGTAGTAATTTGTTAGAACGCCAATAGTACGTATACTCGCTTTTATCCAACTTCAATCTAATATTTGCAAATACTGCATGCGCGTAGAGAAAAACGAAGAGTCATCTATTACTCGTTGTTAGAGATCTAGTAACTAGTAATCCAATGGCAAGAGCCTCCGTCGACATCTACGGCGCATCGCAGGGGTACTTCCGTAAATGCTACGGTATCAGAGACACGATAACTATGATCAACCACAACAAATGACACTTGCGGAGATAGCGCGATTGTTCCGTTATGTGCGATTACCAGACACGATTTCAAATTTGTGCAAAAGCCCAATGTTTATACCTTTCAGGCGGCAATGTTGCCAACGCAAAATGATGCCGGAATTAGGACACTAGATTTACGGATATATGGCAGCAATAAAATATACGATCGCATTTTGCGTTATACGCGATAAGAAACATGGGAAGTTTTCGTACCGTATTTTAAATTTTTACTATTCGACTTTATATGCACAAGAAGTAATATTTTCATGAATTTGTTACGCACTGCTGGGATCCACTTGACTGTACCATTGAATGCATTTGAGTATTAAATAATGGACGCCTCGAATATTGAATGAAAATTGTGTCTGGTCTATGACAGGCATGCCTCGCGTGAACCAACAGATAACTTTTCACTTCTTTTGTATTCTCTGGGAAAAATAACTATCGCAAACAACGCACGTTCCTCCTGTCCCAAACTATAGGTGGTCCGCAACCAAAAAAGTTTCCAACCGTCCAATGACCCACAGCGTGAGTTATCGTCTTTAATTTTTATTGCAATTTTTCTTAATCGCCGCAATCGAAAAATAAATCTCGCGGAAAAGAGGGAAAGAAAAAACAAAAAAAAAAAAAAAAAGAAAAGAGAAATGAAATAATAAAAAAAACCTAGAAAAAAGCCAGCTGCTAACGGTGTTATTAAATAAATTTTGCTCATTTATTGTGGCGGTAACCAGTTTAGCGACGAATAAAACGAGTTATCGGTTTTGTCGGAACTTTGAAAGGCGCGCGTTGCGAGCGGCAACTTTCGTTGACAAATTTTCCATATTTATTCTGCGTGTTTAACAAAACGGATAATATACCACTTAGCCGGACCGTAAAGTCTAAACACTCCTTTCAGATTGACATTGACAACATTCTTAGTAGCCATTTACCGCGCGCATCTTGTTATGGAGGGAAAGGGAAGAAGATGTGTACATTATTTTATCTCCAGTACATAAAGCTTTAAGCGTGCATCTCAGAGATATGCACAAGCTGACTTTATAGTGAAATGTCAAGACAGCCAATGACTTGTAGTGGTGCGTGACAACTTCGAACTTTAGTCAGCTTATTCGAATTTGATCTTGGGACTATGACGCGAGAGATGAAAAGTCGCGGGAAAAAGTGAACCCGTTGAAACGAAGGCGAATTAACCGGGACAGTTTATTCTTCTCGGTACTGTTGCCGATCTGTGTCCTTTTTTTTATTATTTTTTTTTACTTCTCATCGCAACTTCCTCGCGGCCAGGCACAAGCTTCGGCTCATCCACTTCCTTCTCGTCCTTTTCCACCTCCGCATTATATTCCACCCACCTCGAGAATTCCCATTATCGAGAGCAGTCACGACGTATCGTCCACGGAAGAGAGAACGAAGCTTCGATCGTAACGTATTTCACTTTCTTCCCGAAGGCGTAGCGCTCGACTGATGATGTATGTATGCAAGATGCTAGATCCGTGTCGGTGGGCAAAGCTCACTACATTGACGTCAGCGTTTAGTTTACGCAAATATGCTATAAAATGTTTTATGCGGAAAACTAGTGGGAAATGTCACGAAAATACTTGCAAACCCAAATTTATGTGATTCCATAAATCAGTTGTAAGAGAATTTACGCAAGGCGCAAACAGATTTGGAGCGTAATCGGGAGGAGGAAACATCATCGGCTGTGCGAAGATTTGAATGGAAACAAAACGCTACGCTTTAGTTGTTTGGTCGTCCAAGTTCGCCGACCGACGGACGAGCGCGTTAGTCTCCATTTTGTTTCAAGTTTGAGTTTTATAAATGGTAGAGCGCAAGCGTGAGCAATAGCTCAGATGCTTCGCGCGCGAAAACTAATTTCATAATTTTACATCAACGTCAGCCGAATTGCGCGAGTTAACAAGAAAGCCACGTTTTTAATTCAGGCGTTAATAAATTATCGGCGTATGACTCTATATCAAATTTGTATTTCACGTTCATCATGTCTCGGTACAAAGTTCCCTTCATGTACAAAGCAGACACTTGTATTCGTTAAGCTCATCCTATTCTGCAGAGCAACACGATAGATACGTGTGCGAGTAGATGAAGGATAAAGTATATGAAAGAAAAAGAAAAGGGGATTCTCGCTAATCGAACGCGGAAAATCACACTCACATAACTCGTCCAGACCGAGTGCGGACGTATACACAAGACTTCTTTGCTTCTAAATACTTAACATAAATAATGCGCAAAAAACGGAGAATCAAGACCGACCTATAAATTTAGTTATTTTTTTATCCTTTAACGCGAAAAGCATTTTCTTCCATTTTGAATATTGTTTGTCGTAAATAAAGGAATGCACGGTACATTTGTACCGCGAAACCACTTTTCTTTCTCGTGGCTCTGCCCTCTTAGAACAGACTTCGGAGAGCAGATGTTGTATACGCGGCTGAAGAATTTTTCTGTCGCGCGGCAGCATTATGAAAGGAATGAATAAAATTCGAGGATTCGGTGACTCCATCTGTCCTTTTCGCGTATGCAACTTTTGGCGGAAAATACACGCCGCCGGTAGATTGGCACTTGTCCAACTTTTTCCCCATCTTCTGCCCCTAAGTCTAACTACTGCCACTTCCTCTTTCGAGATCACCGGTCTTTCGAGTGCGCGTCCCTTTTCACTCGTGATCTTCTTTTCAACCGTACCAATCAGTAACCGCAAAAATTTTCGCTTGATCAAACATATGGATTTCGTTATTTTATCATTGCTCGCACGCTAGCCAAAATGGGTCACTCTGACCGCACTTGATGCAATGCACCCGCTGCTTTTCTTTTAATGCTTCCCGCATCATTTTAATTTCGCAAATCGGTAGCGAAGGTGTGAAGGGAGAGAGAGAATGAGAGAGAGAGAGAGAAAAAGAGGAAAAAAAAGAAATACCGAAGGCGTTAAATTTCCAAAATTGATCCGAATCTTTCACAGTGGATCCATTGTTTCGATTTCACTTACTTCTTTTCAATGCGATAAATATCGAGCCAACAGCTATCGAGAATTTCTCACGTAGTTGCCACAGAATTTTTACGATGATACGAGGAACTCGGCCAGTAACATTGGCAAAGCCTTAGTGGCGTTGCATATTTTATGCAAAGGAGTCCCCTGGTAGCGTTGTTAATTGTGCTGTAGCGTGGAAAAGTCTCGGGTCTCGCGTCACTGCCCGGGTGAAACCACCCGTTTAAAGTCGTGGGGGGAGAGAAGAAAAAAAAATGAAAAAAGAAGTAAATAAGTAAAAAGATGTATACAAAGGATATACGTTGATGGGGAAGGGGGAGGGCATTCTACGAAAAACCCCGGCCAAGGACTTAAGTAGATTTAAGCGGTTCCATTATGTGACATTTAAAGTAAACCAGGAACTAATTTTTGATTCCAACTGTGGCAGCAGTGAGGCCGAAGCCGTTAGTATCCGCGCACAAATCAGTTTTAAAGTGCGCTAACGTGCACATTTCGTTGCTATTTTGCCGGTTTCCGATGCACGGCTGCAACAATTTAGGATAGGTTGAATGGTACGGCCGCGGCCATTGTGAGCCGCGTATTTGCATAACGCGTAACTTATTATCGATGGCCCGCTGGCTGACATCTTTATGGTGGTAAGTGAAGACAATGCCGTGACGCGGGTAGTTTCTGTCCAATCCCTTTCTCTTTCTCCGTCTGTTTCCTTGTTTCTTCGATGGGCTCTTTACAGTATTAACCCGGCGCTGTAACGGGGTCAGCAGTGAATAGCGCTCCTTGTAAACAGGCTACCACCGTATATACCCGTTCAAGCTGGAGCACAGATAGTGTTAGTTAACTCGACTGGTCGAAGACTCGCCATGTCGTCGGTATCTCCGGTTAACCGTGTGCTCGAATTCCCACGACGACCTTGTCCTTCCGTGTGAAGGGAGCTCTACGTTATAACTATTCCAACTTGAACAAGACAGATCCGCTAACGTGTGTGGATTTTGTCGAAAGACCGAGCATTTTCGGATTAGTAAATATTTTCCACTCCAACCTGTTTATTACGAAATTGCATTTTCTCCCAATACTGAACGTTCGGAATCAGTCGGATAAACGGAGGAAAACACTTTCGCCGTAAATTTTTCCTCGAGTTTATTTTCACTTTTCATTTTGCTTCTTCGTGCAAGGAAATATACTGATGAAGACTGAAGGAACAAACGTGGAATCGTATTTTCGGGCTTAGCGCATTATCCGATTTTCGCTCTTATTGACAAATCTGTCAAAACTCAACACAGCGAACACCCCCGTTGTTACGAAACTTGCACTTTGAACGACGGGAGTAGGGGAGCTTGTAAACGACCCGTTCACGGTTGGTTGCTCGCAATTATTGTTGTCGTAGTTGTCGTCGTCGTCGTCGTCGTCGTCGTCGTCGCCATAGCCATTGAGCGCTTGGCAGATACCTCCAAGTTTGCCCTCCCCGTAATTTCTGTTTCTGTTGTTTAAAAAATATCACCGCGACTTTTTCCATTTTAAAATCTCTCCGCACCAGAAAGTTTAAATTCGAATTACAATGGTCTGAGCTCGGCAAGTCAAATACGGACTTTGCAAAGTGGAGACGACTATTGTGACTAGCTCCGGTGTAAGATCCGGTTAGTTACAGTTACGAAAACTGACCATAATTTAATGAACATTTCTTTTTGCGAGCAACGCGTTGTCAACGTCATTTACACATTTTTGCCTAGCAAGACAGTTAACTCGTGCGACGTAATCTTATCGATGTAAAATATTACTAGTGCATCTATGAATATTAATTTAGATTATTAAATCATTCGCCTCATATTATTATTGTGTGTTTTTTTCTTTCCCCTTATTTTATAATTGGCTGCATAAGTAACGTTATAATAGCGTGAAAATAAATATCAAAATATCACGGGTCAGTGAGTTCGTCGATAATTTAGTGAAAACTCGAGCAGCGAAAGAGACCAGCGTAAATCCATAGGAAAATGCACGATTTCGGGCTAAAGGTACGGCCATACGTATGTGTAGGTGTGGTTCCTCGCTTCCATATTGCGCGACTATTGAACGGACCTGGCGAACGTGGCAACTAGCTAGAGACCAAGAAAGAGAGCGAGTAACCTAACGTTAAGGAAGGAGAAGGTTGAGCGCTGACGGAGAGGAACGGAGGCGAAAATGGGATAGAAAAAAGGGGAACAAGAGTGAAGGAAAAAAAAGGCAGCAACGCACAGCGGAGTTCTCCGTTTCATTTGTTTGGTGTTCCTTCGGGGTATTAGAAAACGTGCCGCATCGGTACGCGATATCCGCGCAGACATCTAATAGAAGCAAAGCAATCTGATGAAACCAATAAGCGTGAAGGAATGCAAGGACGCCCTCTTTCTCTATCTTCCTTGTACCGCATTACTTTCCTTTTTATCGTTCTTTTGTTTTTGTTTTTGCACTTTGCGGGCACTCTTCTTTCCTTCTTCCTGTTCCTCTTTCTTCTTTGTATAATCGCAGATAAGCTGTTACGAACATTTCGTTAAACATATTCATAACCTGTTATACATACAACAAGAAACACATTTCTCTAAGTGTTATCGTACTAATGCACACAATTACGGCGTTGTCTTTGAACGTTATCGCGCATTTAAATTATCCAATCTACCAATAGACCGCGACTGTTAAATATGCCGAACTAGTTTTTCGCCGCAAACATCTTTCCGTATTCGTGTTTGACTTGATTTACATACCGCGCGGAATAGTCCTCCGCGCGCTACTCAATTAGTTCGCGAAAGTTTCCGAAAAAGGCATTTGGCACAGGCGTCGTTTTTTATCCTTCTTTTTTTTCCCCCCCCAACGCTCCCTAATTTCGAGCGAAAGGAAACAAAATTCGACGCAGGGATGTTGATTCATTTTATAAAGCAGAAACTTAGCAGTTCGCTCCTGGATGTGATTCGTTATTCCTTGTTATTTACTCGTGCCTTCAATGTTGAACATATTCTTTATTTACGAAGACTTGCGCAAAGCTTTTTAAAGATCTACGAAGAATCGATAATCCGGTTTTCTCAGAATTAGCGAAACTTTTTTGAAGAACCTTACTGACTTTTGCCGCAAATCAAAGAACACAGCTTTAATTGGTTGGCTTTTTCCGATAACCACTTATATTCATTATTGATGAAAAGCTTTGGAATACCAAAACGAAGAGCTTATTCGTTAGTTAAAATTTGTTCAAGGGGTTCGCGAGGTTGGTCGATTATTTTGGCTATAATTTTTATTCCTTCCTACCTTCGCCCCGGTTGACTCGAATCAAAGCGTAACGATGTTGTTATTTTATTGATACGGCAAAACGTGTGACAAGTGGTTTTGTTCACTTGCGTTAGACAGAACATAAAAATCGCATTTCTGCAATGGCACGCTGATTTCCATGAAACAGTCGGTGAATATTTAAAAGCGGAGACAAGCGCAGAAACTTATCGCGGTACGCGCTGCAGGGTGGACATACATATTACAGAAAGTGCATGCTTATTGCATAACATCACGCGCGCAAGACGCCGCCGAGGAAAAGTAAAGGACGGAAGAATGGAGAAAATGAGTAATAGCCGCTGCATGAAAACGTAATGCGATGTACGGGGCGAGCTGTTACGACGGGATAGAAGTAAATCTCGTATAGCGTAAATACACCCAGAAAAGGTGCCCGTTTCCGGCGGATATGCGCGTCGTTTGCGGATAGAAAAGAAGACCTTTGCGCTTATTGCACCAAACGATATGTCAGTCTTGATCGCTTCTCAGAATCCGTCTCAAGCAAGTCGGCAAAAAGTCTTTTTTTACCCACTGACCTAGAATTATATGAAGACGTTAAATAAATAACGTTTATGACTTGTAATCGTGTTGCTTTCAAATTATTTATTTTTTGCGCCATTACTTGCGTTGTTCTTTGCAATTTCTAAGCAACATGCCAATTACCCAAACTCAATTAAAGTTGTACAAATTTCAATTCAATTAATAACAGTAATTATCGTAAACATAATAATATATAATATATATATATATACATATATATATGTACAAGGGTTTGCATTAACTGCGTACAAATTTTTGAAATATTCCATTCGAACATACATCGAAATGGTCTCGCGAGTAAGCTGTGCAAGTGTTCATAAGCTTAACGATCGAAGATGTGTGTCAAGCACATACTTGACTGCTTAATAATAATTCTTTGTTATCCGACTTTTCATATTCTATAACCTTCATTTAATTCACGCTGAGCGCGTTTTAAGTTTATAGATTATTGGCAAATAATTTTATTTTATTTGTTGTGTGTAATCTGTTTATATATAGAGAGAGCACTCTTCACACACACACTGAAAAAAATAGTATGGAAAATCCACCCATACTTGTAGGGTAATAAATGTTTTATTACAACAACTTGATAATTTATTTAATTTATATTTTAAAGTATGGGTGATTCAACCATACTTATTTAAATATAGTAATAAAACAAAATATTTAATACAT